>CM019826.1:95502254-95526015 GCA_009763385.1 Coix lacryma-jobi var. lacryma-jobi | reverse complement strand
GGCCCGCTGGTCAGGGCGACCAAGCTTCCGAGGCCAGGCTCGGCACGTTACCGCGCGAGGCCAGGCTCGGCAGTCAACGACGGAGTTTTGCGCCGTGGTCGTTGACCGGCCCTAGCTCGTCGACGGCGACGCTTCCGGTGACACCGAGACCATCACTGGGTGCGGGTTTGCGAGGCGAACACAACTAACCGACTCGCTAAGCCAGAGGATACCGGAGCAAGCTCGACGGCGGCCATGGCGGAGCGGCGGCTCTGCGACTCGGCGGCGGAACTCTTCCCGGCGGGCTTGCGACTCGGCGAGACTAACACTAGCCCAAGCAAGTCATAAGCGACCTATTGGAGCAACTCTCAGGCTTCGGCATCCCCGGCATTGCTCGGCGCGATACACAGCGGCGGTCCACAGCGGACATGGCGGCGACACGGCTCGGTTCCGGCTGAAACATGGCGAAGAGAGGCCTCCATCTAAACTTAGGCAACTACAGCGGTAGAGAAGACTAGACCCGGGCTCGGTTTGGGATGGCTTGGCCGGAGATGACCGGTTCACGTGAAGGTCACGGCGGCGGCCATGGCGGGAGCTTGAGGATGGCATCCGCTGTTCCGGCGGCTAGAGAGGGAGAGTGAGGAAACCAACCCTTACCGGAGAAAGAGGAGATCAAGGCGGAGAAACTGGCGGGAGGAATCGAACGGTGGTGAGCGGTGGAGCGAGTAATCGCTCGCCGAGGTTCGGCGGGCGGCGGCGGAGCTCTGCTCTGATGAAGATGGAGTGGAGTGGAGCGAGGGAGAGAGTGAGTAATGGAATGCTCTTCTGGTTGCGAGCACGGGGCGGAGCGAAGGCAAAAGGAACAAAGCGCTAGGTGCATTGCACCTGGCCGGTTCCCGTCGGGGAAGCTCCCGACCGGACGCGGCGGCGTCAAGCGTCGCGCAACACGCGGCGAGTGCGGACGGGGTGCATGGAGCGACGTGGCGAGTTCGGGCGCAACCACGGGCGGCGATGACGGTGGTTTGGCCGACCGGCGAGGCGGTCTCGCGCGCGGCGGGCAGTTTCGGTCGGCGCGGAGGGAGCGGCGTGCGCACGGGAAGAAGAAGGAGAGGCTGACAGGCCTGGCCCACTAGGGTTAAACTAATGAAGTTTGGTTTTAAAACTTTGATGCTCTATAACTCCTAAACTGAGCCGAATTAGGAGAAGGTCTTAAAAGCAAAGTTGCTTAGAATTTTGTAAGGAACAAATCATCTTTAAGGCTCCAGTCAGAAAAATTCTGCATAAAAAGAATTTAGTGCTAAACCATTTTTCTAATGCAAGAAAGCCTAATTTGAAAACTTTTTTCTGAGAAAGTGCTTTAAAGCAAAGTTGTTCCTTTCAACAAGATCTACAACTTTGTTATAAGGCACTTGGTCAGAAACAGAAAGCATAACAAGGTTACACTAGAGACCAAACAAGGACTTAAGCACTTCAACAAACATATGCACATGAAATGATGAGATGCTATGCTTATGCCATGCCAATTTATGCATTTAGGAATTGCTTAAACACCTAGGGTGTTACAGCCCTCCCCTCCTTAAAAGAAATCTCGTCCCGAGATTTGGATTACGAACCATTCTTATAAAAGTGGTGGGTACACTCCTGAGATAGTCATCCGTTTTTCCCAAGTAGCATCTCGATCATCTGGCTCACTCCAAGATACCTTATACTGCTCTTCCAAGCTCTGCCGCGAGTTACTCCTCTCTTTCTTAATCAAGCCCTCGATAAGGCTTCACTGAGTAGTGAGGTCGGTTGCAACTTATACGGCTGGTTGTACCTCTTCTTTTCTGGTACGAAGAACATTTCTTTTCTTTTAATTGTGACACATGAATACAGGGAATAGAGCCTTTAAATGTTCTGGTAATTGCAATCGATAAGCCACTTCCCCTCCTTGTGCACTATCCGATGGGTCCCACAAATCTTGGTGCTAACTCTTCCTCTTAACACCAAAATGTTTTTACACCCCTTCCATGGGAAACCTTCAAAGAGACATAGTCACCAACATTCAAATTTCAATGTGTTTTCTTCGCTTATCAGCATAGCTTTCTGACGAGATTGTGCAGGACTCGATATGTTTGCTGAATCGTTCTAACTTTGTTCTTCTGTGTAACACCCTAGGTGTTAAGCAACCCTAAGTGCATAATTTGACATCTCATGAGCATAAAGCATCATCATTTCATGTTGCATTCTTTCTTTTGTTAAGTGTCATTTCATGTGACCTTTTGTGATGCTATGCTTGATTGAATGCTTGTGTGTCTTGTTTGTGGAGTGTTTAAGTCTCCTTAGTAGTTGAACCTTGTTGAGGAGTCAAAATGAAGCTAGGTTTATGTTGGTCATGTTGGCTAACCAAGTCTCTAACCCTAGTTGCCTTAATAGAGCCCTAGGAGTCCTTTTGTTTGACTAACTAAGACCTTCTTGATAGAAGCTTTGCATGGCTGTGGGCCCTTAACCAAAAGTGTGTAGAATTTAGAGTAGAACAAAAGTTGTTTAAGGCCCAACTCATGAAAATGAGTTTAACAAGGTGTTTTGGGACCCACAAGGCAGATTTGAGGGAGTTTAGACTTAGAAAATTCTCTAAGTCCTAACTGCCCAAAACAGTTTCATCTAGCCATCTTGGAGCTTTCTCGGGAGCAATCTAGGCCGAACCAAAGATCAATCTTGTAACCAAAGTGGTAGTCGGTATGTAGCTCTAAGCAATGGAGCAAGTGGTTTAGCTTTTCATCAAATGGATTAGGAGTTAATCGCGCTCAAAGTCTGGCCGTCAGTCGGCCTGATGGCACTGAATCGGGCCGGGCCGTGCCGTGCCGCGCGCGCGCGCGGCGTCGTGGCCGACAGCGCCAGGACGTTGCCGCCGCGTGGCGCTCGACGGCCGGCCAAGCCAGCGTCCGCGCGCGGCGTGGCAAGCATGCCTTCGCCCTCGCCCTGTCCGAACCCGCTCCTCCCTCCATTCTGTTCCCCGCGCTCGCGCCTCTCTCTCGCTCTCTGCTCTCGCCGGCGTTCGAGCGGGAAAAGGGGAGAAAGCAAAGCGCCGCCGCCGTTCACGCCGCCGCCCGCCGAACCTCGGCGAGCGATTACTCGCTCCACCGTGCGCCGCCGTCCAATTCCTCTCGCCAGTTCCTCCGCCCTGATCTCCTCTTTCTCCGGTAAGGGTTGGTTTCCCCTCTCTCCCTCTCTAGCTGCCGGAACAGCGGACGCCATCCGCAAGCTTCCGCCATGGCCGCCACCGTGACCTTCACGTGGACCGGTCATCTCCGGCCATGCTACCCTGAGCTGAGCCATGTTCTAGTCTTCTCTACCGTCGTAGTAGCTTAGAGTCAGATGGAGACCTCTCTCGTGTCCTGAGTTCGCCGGACCGCGGGCCAGTCGCGCTGTGTCCGCCATGGACCGCCGCCGTGCATCGCGCCGGACAATGCCGGGGATGCCGAAGCCCGGGAGTTGCTCCAATAGGTCACTTGTGACTTGCTTAGGCTAGTGTTAGTCTCGCCGAGTCGCAAGCCGCCGGGAAGAGTTCCGCCGCCGAGTCGCCAGAGCCGCCGCTCCGCCATGGCCGCCGTCGAGCTTGCTCCGGTATCCCTCTGTCTCAGCGAGTCGGTTAGTTGTGTTCGCCTCGCAAACCCGCACCCAGTAATGGTCTCCGTGTCGCCAGAAGTGTCGCCGTCGACGAGCTAGGGCCGGTCAACGACCACGGCGCAAAACTCCGCCGTTGACCGCCGAGCCTGGCCTCGCACGGTAACGTGCCGAGCCTGGCCTCGGTAGCTTGGTCGCCCTGACCAGCGGGCCCCGACTGGCAGCAAGAAAGAAAGAAAGGGAAGCGTTTGGGTGCCGTAGGCCTCGGTAAGCCGGGCGTGCCGAGCGTTTGCCTCGAGCCTCGGCTAAGTCACCGAGCCTCGGTTGAGTCAGTAGCCTCGGCCGAATCGGTTGAGTGTGTTTGAGCCTCGGCCGAGTCGCGCCGAATGTGCCGAAGCCTTGCCTCAGGCCTCAGCCGAATCGCGCCGGGTGTGCTGAGCGTTTGTCTTATGCCTCGGGCCTCAGCCGAATCGCGCCGGGTGTGCTGAGCGTTTGTCTTATGCCTCGGCGAACCAAGTTGGAGTCCGTACGTTTAGGTTTGAGTTTCCTTTTTAGTTTGTTTTTGCAGATTATGTAATGGCTTCAAAAATTCTACAAGGCTCATTTTAAGTCCAAATCCTGTGAAACAAATTTTGTTAGGTCAAGCATGTTTAGATCTATCAGTGAAAACTGTTAAATGCATTTTTGGTGATACTTTTATGTGTAGATTTATTTAATTTAGAAAAGTGCTGATAACTTGGTAAATGCATAACTAATTATATATAAGTCAGAAAAATGTGATTCCAGTTTTGTTAGGTTTGTATGAATGTGTAGTTTCAGAGAAAAATATAATATGAGGTTGTTCTGTGAATTAATTTGACAGTAGCTTTTAAAATGCTTAAATGTCGTTTCCTTGTTTATTTTGTAGTAATTAAAATATGAGGAATATGAACCTGAGAATTTAAGCACATTGCTCTTATGCTAGGAAGTTCAGTAGAAAAATAAGAAATCTGTTGTTTGACACTTTTTGCTAGGGTGTGTAGTTCAAAGCACCTTTCCATAATAGAATTTGTCTTTTTCATAGAGGATGAAGTCTAGGTCCAAATGGGATGAAATTTGGACAGAGGGTTAGATTAAGTGTTATTGATCTCCAGTAATTTTTATAGGTTTTTGTGAAGCTGTCTAGGATAGGTTACTGTTATGGGCCTATTTAACTAGATTTAATTCTACAAATAATTAGAGGGTAATAAACCCGTTAAGCAACTTTGATGCGGTGACAACAAGACTTGGTAAGTAGTATGTCGAATTAAATAAGTGAGTAGCAGTAGATGACATGTGCTTATCTCCTGAATGGTTACTCCATGTTGCATCACCATGCATCCCATGTGCATTCATGTTGTTCATTCATGTACCGCATCATGCAGGATCGGTAGTGGAAGCCCAGGAGACGCCGGAGGAGCAGCGTCAGGAGGAGACACCCGAGGAGGGGATCCCGGAAGGAGACGCTGAAGACCTGCCGGAGTGCCGTGATCACCGCCCCGCCGACTTCGAGCGAGGCAAGCCCCGGAGCATTCTAACTCCTACGGTTTGCAAATGTTTCTAATTAACCTGATGATGGATGTTGCATTAGGTTATAGGAATTGATTGCTACCGTTGATGCATTATTACTTATCCTTGTCCACCTGCAAATATTACCTTGTTATCCCTGATAAGTCTAGGCTCGTTTATGCTTAGCCTGCTTAGACCGGTAAAAGTCGGGTGATTTCCTGTCTCCCGCATATAGGTGGATACTGATCATGTTTAGCCTTGTGCTATCATGGAGATAACCATGTGATAATTAATTTGAGACCGGGCGGGATGTAGGAGCAGCAGGACATGGGTTCTGTGTGCTAGTAGTCTCCCGTCTGTGTCGATCAGGAACCGACGAAGGCACACCTCAGTCATTTTGAACGCGTCAATCACTTAACGGAGCAGGTGCGGGTACCTCCCGTGAAGCCGAGTAAGGTTTTTCGAGCCGGTGACGGAGATGTTGACGCCTAACACCCAGGGCCTCAGATGTACCGTGGGCAACTATTCTGATCGACCTGGCATGGTCCGAGGGCAGGCAGGGCCTGATCGACCTGGCATGACCGTGGGCAGTTAATAGCTTGAGCGACCTGGCATTGAGATAACCCCCGGTGTAGAAGGGCCCATGACCGTCCCGCGTGTTGTGTTCTCGAACCTCCTGAAGTGGTCGCCAACGGCCACCTGGCAGGGTGTGTCGGGCGAGTGTGCGGCATTTTTATCCCCAGCTGGTAGGAATCGATTATAATCGCCATCGCTCCTGGTTAGTGAGTAACTTGACTGAGCATGTGTTACCGTAGTAATAATATGGAATTAATATGGTTATGGTTATGATCTGAAAGGCTATTGATGAAATAGTCACTCTTGCTTGAATAAGTAGTCAAGTGTTTGCTCTAGATCAGGTGCAAATCTAGATAATCAGGCTGATTACATAAAAGTGACTGCTAATGCTCTATGATGATTAGTTAATAATAAAGTGCTTTTATGCAAAAAGGTAAGTGTGGCCAACCCCAGATACAGCCTTGCATAATCCTGGTGTCGGTTATTTCTGTTTATGACGGGTAAGTCTAGCTGAGTACCTTCTCGTACTCAGGGTTCTATCCTGTTGTTGCAGATGGGCAATGCTTCTTCGGCTATTGCGAGAACTGTCTGTACCCCGTCGAGGGCAGTGACTAGACCATGGGCATGGTCAACCCTTATCCCCTGATGCTTTTGTGGACCGATCAAGCATATGGCACTGTATTGTGAACTAAGGACTTGTGTTTCAAACTATGTTGCTTCCGCTTTTGAATTCAAACTATGGTTTGTAATAACTGTTGAACTCTGATGTATTTGAACTATGTGCGAACTGAATGTACCTTGTGGGCATGTACGCTAATCTATTACGATCTTGGTTAAAGTTGAATGACTTGAAATCCTTCGAGATTCCGGACTACCGGGTTTGTACGAGCTTAAGTACTTGTAATCTCTGTGAAAGCAGCGATTCAGTGCTTAATCTGGTGCAAATTGGTCGGTTCTGTTACAGCTGGCATCGGAGCGTGGTTAGCGTTACTGTTCACAAGTGTATTTGAAAAACTGTATTTTCAATTAAAATTCCTATTTGACAAGAACTTATAGTTATATTAGGATTTGAAAAACCTTCTTGACCAAGAGTAAGGTGTGCCATTGATCAAGTCCTTATGCCCAATAGGAACTTAGGTGGCTATTTAAGTACTAACTTTGGGGGTCGTGCATCATACTTATTTTCTGTTATTCTGTCGTCCATACGGCAAGGGTGAAATTGTATGGATGCTATTCTTCGGAATGGTAATGTATGGATCAATTGCCTCTACGCTAAAGGTAATGAGAGTTGTGAGAGCATGATTGGACAACCGCCAATCTAGGGAAGTGCTTATATGATACCGACGCGTATACCTGTTCCACACAAGTATATGTGAAAGTATTGATTGTGGGAGTAATAATTTTGATGGGTGCATATACTGCTTACGTGTATACCGGGTGTACACCTAAGTGAGTATTAGATTTAAATTTCCGCAGTGCATGATATTCATACTGTGGGAAGGGCTGAAGTGAGTTTTTGCAGGTACGCTAACTTGCGAACGTGTAGTCCGTTTAGTTAACGTTATGAGTGAGCGTGTATGCCACCGCCTAGCCGTTAGATTGTTAGGCAGTGAGGACGTATGAAACGTGCATGCATCATGATCATATAATCTTGCATTAATCTTACTTCCTTCCTTATGGTTTCTGTCCCGTTTTCTAATAAAAGTTGTTTCAACTAATTAAAAACTGTGTGGATAAACTTCTTACAGATGGCACGCACCAAGCGCACTGCTCGCAAGTCCACGGGAGGCAAGAGGCCTAACTACATGCTGGGCCATGGACCGATGAGGGATCAGAGGACTTTCTAGAGGAGTTTGGGATGCCCACTATTCTTTGGAGAGTTCTGCACCTGGTGGGATATCAGGAGGGCCAGGAGCCACAGTACGACTGGCACCGTGTGCAGTTGTCAGAGGATCGCCACGTGTACACGGTGGAGGTCGACGTGCCTAGCCGTGAGGACCGGGATCACGTCTGGTGCAGCCGAGTGTTTGCTTTGCAGGGGAGGACCCCCTGGGATGCAGCCAACCAGGTTGCTTATACCGTTCTTCGGGACATCATGGAGGACCATCCGGAGGTGGTTGCTCAGGCTACTGCCAGTATCTTCCCGACAGTGGATCCGTATCTTTCAGTGTGGCGTCAGCCAGGAGCTACTATTTTGGAGGGTAGTTCGCTTGAGAGGGAGCATTGTGCCGGGCCAGCAGGGAGTGCCATGGCTGCACTTATGGCTACTTATGGCTGCTTATCCCGCAGCTATGAGCAGTTGGACCATGTTCTTAGCGAGGAGATTGCAGCGCAGCATCGCCGTCAGGAGGAGCACGCTACAGAGATGGACCTCCTCACTACACAGCTAGCTCAGTTGACAGTAGAGAGAGACCAGGCACTTCAGAGGGAGCAGGAGACTGCTCATCAGCTTGCCATTCAGCAGGGGTCGACTACTTTCTTGGCCTCGGTCATGAGGGAGACTGAGGAGGCGCTTCGAGGAGTTTGTGTCGAGGGCATTCGTGTTTCAGAGGAGAACAGGCTGCTGAGGTTGCGAGTGGGAGACCTGGAGCTCCAACTCCATCACCTGCAGGACTACAACGATCGTCTGCACGAGGAGATCCACCGTAGGGAGAATGAGAGGAACCCCATCTTTCCCCAGGAGGATCCGGAGCCGATTAGTTCTTCTAGTAGTTCTTCAGATGTGTCTAGCGACGGTGGTAGTGGTGATGGCGCCATGAGAGAGTAGACTAGTTAGCGCTATCGACTAGTGATCTTTTGTGTTGTAGTGGCCCGATCTTTTGTTGTTAGGTGCTAAGATGTAGCATGAGTATGGACCTATGTGATGTGGTGTGAGGCCTTGGAAAGTCCCATATGTATGGGCAAAACGATGGATGTTATGTTATCTTTTGCATGATGTATTAAGTGATCTTGTTATGTGTTGATGCGATGTGGATTGAAATTTATTGTACCTCTGTCATTGTTTGGTGAATTGTTTTCCGAATAATTTCAGTGGGTATGATTATTGTTCTCTACAAGTTGCAACTTCGCCTAATGGTCGCTTACTATCCTATATGCAGATGACGACAACTCGTAGTGGAGCAGGCGGTAGTGGTGGAAATGAGGACCCCAGAGAAAACCGCAATCCACCACCTCCTCCATCCCCGACGGCTGAGCAACTTTTTGCTCAATTTCTTGGAAGCCAGCGCAACATCGAAGCTTTGCTGAGGGAAAACTTGGCCAGGGACATCCACGCCCTGAGCCGAACCAATATAGTTCTTTCAAGGATTTCCTGGATACCAAACCACCAATCTTCAAGGAAGCTACAGAACCATTGGAGGCAGAAGAATGGCTGCATACTCTGGAGCAGAAGTTCCGTTTGCTCAGGCTCACAGAAGAACTGAAAGCAGAATATGCCGCGCACCAGTTGCAGGGACCAGCCGGGATTTGGTGGGGACATCATCGTACCACCTATCCTGCCAATGTTCCTATCACTTGGAGAGTGTTTACTGCTGCTGTTCGAGGTCATTACATTCCGCCGGGCTTGACCCAGATGAAAGTGGCAGAGTTCATGAATCTGACTCAAGGAACTCGGTCTATCACAGAGTATCATCATCTGTTCAACTCGTTGGCTCGCTATATCCCAGACTTCGTTGACACAGACGCTAAGAAGATTGCTAGTTTCAAGAGAGGCTTGAACACTAAAATGGGAAAGTCAGTGGGTACATCTTCCCGTACCAATTTCAATGACTTCATAAGCGACTGTCTGATTCAAGAGAACCATAACAACAAGCATGCTGCTAGCAAGGCCCGGAAGAGGACCTTTGAATCAGGATCATCACAACCCAGAGGACCACCAGCTCAGCGAAATCTGTATCGACCACCAGCGCCGGGGGCACGTTTTAGGCCGCCGCAGAAGAAGAATCAGCCACAAGCTCAGCGCAATCAGAAGCCATACAAGATAGCTGCTGCTCAGGCTCGTGGAGGTCAAGGCAGTTCTTCAGGGAACAAACCGTTGGTTCGGGGACCATGCTACAACTGCAACCAAGAGGGGCACTTCGCAAGGTACTGCCCCTACCCAAAGAAGCAACAGGCCAACTACCCCGCACGCCTGCACAACATGACCGCTGAAGAAGCTCGTGCTGGAGAGCCCGTGACTGCTGGTATGTGTCTTGTTAACCATCATCCCGCAGTTGTTTTGTTTGATACTGGATCATCGCATTCGTTCATGAGTAAAGCATTTGCACAAAGCATATCAAGAGGTGTCTGAAATGGATTATGGGTTTCGCGTAAGCTCTGTGGGGAGTAGTGTGTTGTCTAGGCAGATGGTACGTGATGCAACCATCGACATCGGAGGGCATAAGTTTGGAGCCAATTTAGTAGTTTTGCCAGGACTCAGTATGGATGTAGTCCTAGGAATGAGTTGGATGAGTATGTGGAAAGCGGTGTTAGACACTGCAGATAGAACTCTTACCTTATCTGATGCAAGGATTAACACCAAGATACGTATCTCTCTTCCTCGAGGAGCAGATTTTGTTGATCTGTCTTGTACCTTATCTATAGAGGACCTGTCAAAAATTCCAGTTGTTCGGGATTTCCCAGACGTCTTTCCAGATGAGTTGCCGGGTTACCGCCCAAGCGGGCTGTAGAGTTTACTATTGAGCTGTTACCAGGAACTGCACCGATCTCGAGAAGACCTTATCGTATGCCGCCCAATGAATTAGCCGAACTCAAGACGCAGATTAAGGAACTTTTGGACAAGGGTTTCATTCAACCTAGTGTGTCAGAGTGGGGATGCCCAGCTTTGTTTGTCAAGAAAAAGGACAAGTCTCTACGGATGTGTGTGGATTATCGACCGCTTAATGCCGTGACCGTTAAGAACAAATATCCGTTGCCACGGATAGATATTTTGTTTGATCAGTTATCCAGAGCCAAAGTATTCTCCAAGATCGATTTGAGATCAGGATATCATCAAATTAGAATCCGACCACAAGATATTCCAAAGACTGCTTTTTCAACCAGATATGGCCTGTACGAGTATTTAGTCATGTCTTTGGATTGACAAATGCTCCAGCATACTTTATGAGTTTGATGAACTCGGTATTCATGCCAGAACTAGATAAGTTTGTAGTGGTGTTCATTGATGATATTTTGGTTTATTCGGAGAACCCGGACGACCATGCAGAACATTTGAGGATCGTCTTGACAAGACTCCGGGAACATAAACTCTACGCTAAGTTTAGTAAATGCGAGTTTTGGTTGAAGCAAGTACAATTCCTTGGTCACATCCTGTCAGAAGAAGGAATCTCTGTGGACCCTAGCAAAGTACAAGAAGTAATGGATTGGGAAGCTCCAACTTCGGTGGGGGAGATTCGGAGTTTTCTCGGTTTAGCAGGGTATTACCGTCGTTTCATTCCCGATTTCTCCAAGATTGCCAAGCCCATGACAAGTTTGCTGCAGAAGGATCAGAAGTTTGAGTGGACAGAGAAGTGTGAAACAGCTTTCCGTACCTTGCGGAAACTATTAACCACTGCCCCTGTCTTAGCTCAACCAGATATCGAGAAGCCGTTTGATGTCTTCTGCGACGCATCGAAAGTTGGTTTAGGCTGTGTTCTTATGCAAGAAGGCAGAGTGATTGCTTATGCTTCACGTCAATTGAGAAAACATGAAGTTAATTATCCTACGCATGACTTGGAATTAGCTGCTGTGGTACACGCTCTAAAACTATGGAGACATTATCTGCTTGGTAACGTCTGTAACATGTACACGGACCACAAAAGTCTCAAGTATATCTTTACTCAACCTGAACTGAATATGAGGCAGAGAAGATGGCTTGAGTTGATTAAGGATTACAATTGCAGATACATTATCACCCAGGAAAGGCAAATGTAGTTGCTGATGCTCTGAGTCGGAAGTCGCATTGTAATAACTTGAGGTTACAACCAGAGGACGAGTTTAGTCTCGAACACCCTGTGATCTTGCGTCACATCGAGCTGCAGAGCACCTTAGTTGATCAAATTCTAGAAGGGCAGAAAACAGACAAGGGAATCTATTATATCAAGGAAAAGCTAAGAGCTGCCACTGAACCCGTAAACATTTTCGAGTTGATGATAAGGGAGTGTTATGGTTTGATAATCGCTTAGTGGTACCCAAGAATAGGGAACTCAAAAATCAGATCATGGATGAGGCTCATCTTTCCAAGTTGTCTATTCATCCCGGGAGCACTAAGATGTATCAAGATTTGCGTCCAAGATTTTGGTGGACCAAAATGAAGAAGGAAATTGCCGCGTATGTAGCCAGATGCGACACGTGTTGTCGAGTGAAGGCCATTCACCTGAAGCCAGCCGGAACACTTCAACCCTTATCAATACCTGAATGGAAGTGGGAAGAGGTGAGTATGGATTTTATCACCGGTTTGCCTACTACTCAGAGGGGAAATGATTCGATATGGGTAATAGTAGACCGTCTCACCAAGACCGCTCATTTTATACCAGTTAAAACCTGTTATCGAGTACCGGATTATGCGGAGATCTATATCAATCAGATTATCCGATTGCATGGTATACCCAAAGTCATAGTTTCGGATCGCGGAACACAGTTCACTGCACCATTCTGGGAGAAAATGCAAAAGGAATTAGGTACTAAGTTAATCCATAGTTCAGCTTACCATCCCCAGACGTCAGGGCAAACTGAAAGGGTAAATCAGGTTTTAGAGGATATGTTGAGAGCGTGTGTGATCTCAGCAAAGGGATCTTGGGAGAAGTGGTTGCCATTAGCAGAATTTGCTTATAATAACAGTTATCAAGAAAGCATTCATATGGCACCTTTCGAAGCTCTGTATGGCAGAAGATGCAGAACACCAGTAAGTTGGGTTGAACCAGGAGAACGTCGTTACTATGGAACTGACTTCGTTAGGGAAGCAGAAGAACAAGTTAGAATAATCCAACACACATAGCAGCTGCACAGTCTCGACAGAAGAGTTATGCTGATCAGAGAAGAAGGCCGCTTGAATTCAAAGTAGGTGACTATGTGTATTTGAAAGTATCACCCATGAAAGGAGTTAGACGTTTTGGCGTGAAAAGAAAGTTAGCGCCAAGGTTTGTGGGACCCTACAGGATAATGGAAAGGAGGGGAAAGGTAGCTTATCAACTACAGTTACCTGAACATTTAAAGGCTATATTCCCTGTTTTCCATGTGTCACAACTAAAGAAATGTCTTCGAGTTCCAGAAGAGGAAGTACAACCGGCCAATATCAAGTTACAATCCGACCTTACTTACCCGGTGAAGCCATATCGAGTACTCGACGAGAAAGAAAGGGTAACTCGCGGAAGAATCTCGAAGCAATATAAAGTATCTTGGAGTGAACAAGACGACCGAGATGCCACTTGGGAAACGGAAGACTATCTAAAGGAAGTATATCCACAGTTTTATAAGGACTGGTTAGTAACTCAAATCTCGGGACGAGATTCCTTTAAGGAGGGGAGGGCTGTAACACCCTAGGTGTTAAGCAACCCTAAGTGCATAATTTGACATCTCATGAGCATAAAGCACTTTTTGCATTCTTTTTTTTTTTTTTTCTTTTGTTAAGGTCTTTCGTGTTGACCTTTGTGATGCTATGCTTGATTGAATGTCTTGTGTGTCTTGTTTGTGGAGTGTTTTAACGTCTCCTTAGAGTTGAACCTTGTTGAGGAGTCACAAATGAAGCTAGGTTTATGTTGCGTCATGGTTTGGCACACAAGTCCTAACCCTGTTTGCCTTAATAGGAGCCCTAGGAGGTCCTTTTGTTTGACTAACTACTACCTTCTTGATAGAAGCTTTGTCATGGCTGTGGGCCCTTAACCAAAAGTGTGTAGAATTTAGAGTAGAACAAACGTTGTTTTTAAGCCCACTCATGAAAATGAGTTTTAACAGGTTTTGGGCCACACAGGCAGATTTGAGGGAGGTTGACTTATAAAATTCTCCCTAAGTCTAACTCCCAAAACAGTTTCATCTAGCCATCTTTGGAGCTTTCTCGGGGAGACCAATCAGGCCGAACCAAAGATCAATCTTGTAACCAAAGGGTACGTCATATGTAGCTCTAAGCAATGGAGCAAGTGGTTAGCTTTTCATCAAAATGGATTAGGAGTTATAATCGCGCTCAAATTCTGGGGGCCGTCAGTCTGCCTGAGTGGCACTGATCGGGCGGCCGTGCCGTGCCGGCTGCTGCGGCGCGCGGCGTCGGTGGCCGGACAGCGCCAGACCGTTGCCGCCGGGGCGCTCGCACGGCCGGCCAAGCCAGCGTCCGCGCCGGTGTGGCAAGATGCCTTACGCCCTCGCCCTGTACCGAACCCGCCCTCCCCTCCATTCTGTTCCCCGCCTGCGCCTCTCTCTACGCTCTCTGCTCTCGCCAGCGTTACGAGCGTGAAAAAGGGGAGAGCAAAGCAGCCGCCGCCGTTCACCGCCGCCGCCGCCGAACCTCGGCGAGCGATTACTCCGCTCCACCGTGCGCCGCCGCTCCAATTCACTCGCCAGTTCCTCGCCCTGGGTCTCCTCTTTTCTCCGTAAGGGTTGGTTTCCCCTCTCCTCCCTCTCTAGCTGCCGGAACGCGGACGCATCGCAAGCTTCCGCCATGGCCGCCAATCGTGACCTCACGGGGACCGGTCCATCTCCGGCCATGCTACCCTGAGTGAGCCATGTTTCGAGTCTTCTCTACCGTCGTAGCAGCTAGAGTCAGATGGAGACTCTCTCGGTCCTGAGTTCGCCGACCGCGGGCAGCGCGAGCTGTGTCCACCAGGACGCCGCGTGCATCGCGCCGGACAATGCCGGGAATGCCGACGCCCGGGAGTTGCTCCAATAGGTCACTGTGACTTGCTAGGCTAGTGTGGTTAGTCTTGCCGAGTCGCAAGCCGCCGGGAAGAGTATCGCCCCCGAGTCGCCAGAGCCTTCGCTCCGCCATTGGCCGACGTTCGAGCTTGCCCGGTATCCCTGTCTCAGCGAGTAGAGTTAGTTGTGTTTCGCCTCGTCAAACCCGCCACCCAGTACTTGTCTCCGTTGTCCGCAGAAGGATTGTCCGCCGTCGAAGAGCTAGGGCCGTACACACCACCGGCGCAAAACTCCGGCCGTTGGACTCGCTGAGCCTGGCCTCGCACGGATGTAACGTGCCGAGCCTGGCCCCCCTCGGTAGCTTGGTGCCCTGACAGCGGGCCCCACTGCGGCAGAAAGAAAGAAAGGGAAGCGTTTGGGTGCCGTAGCCTCGTAACGGGCGTGCCGAGCGTTTTGCCTCGAGCCTCGGCTAGTCCCGAGCCTCGTTTGAGTCATAGCCTCGCCGAATCGTTGAGTGTGGTTTTTGCAGCCTCGGCCGGTCCGCCGTCCAGACTGTGCCGAAGCCTTGCCTCGGGCCTAGCCAAATCGCGCCGGTCGGCTGGCGTTGTCTTAGCTCGGCCTCAGCCGAATCGCGCCGGGGTGCCTGAGTGTTGTCTTATGCCTCGCCGAACCAAGTTGGAGTCGTACGTTTAGGTTTTGGTTTCCCTTTTTAGTTTGTGTTGCAGAGCTAGGTAATGGCTTCACAAAATTCCTACAAGGCTCATTTTAAGTCCAAATCCTGTGAAACAAATTTTGTTAGGTCAAGCATGTTAGATCTATCAGTTGAAAACTGTTAAATGCATTTTTTGGTGATACTTTTATGTGTAGATTTATTAATTTAGAAAGTGCTGATAACTTGGTAAATGCATAACTAATTATATATAAGTTAGAAAAATTGATTCCAGTTAGGTTTGTTTAGGTTCGATGAATGTGGTAGTTTTAGAGAAAAATATAATATGAGGTTGTTCTGTGAATTAATTTGACAGTAGCTTTTTAAAATGCTTAAATGTTGTTTCCTTGTTTATTTTGTAGTAATTAAAATATGAAGAATACGAACCTGAGAATTTAAGCACATTGCTCTTATGCTACGAAGTTCAGTAGAAAAATAAGAAATCTGTTGTTTGACACTTTTTGCTAGGGTGTGTAGTTCAAAGCACCTCTCCATAATAGAATTTGTCTTTTTCATAGAGGATGAAGTCTAAGTCCAAATGGGATGAAATTTGGACAGAGGGTTAGATTAAGTGTTATTGATCTCCAGTAATTTTTATAGGTTTTTGTGAAGCTGTCTAAGATAGGTTACTGTTATGGGCCTATTTAACTAGATTAATTCTACAAATAATTAGAGGGTAATAACCCGTTAAGCAACTTTGATGCGGTGACAACAAGACTTGGTAAGTAGTATGTCGAATTAAAAAGTGAGTAGCAGTAGATGACATGTGCTTATCTCCTGAATGGTTACTCCATGTTGCATCACCATGCATCCCATGTGCATTTATGTTGTTCATTCATGTACCGCATCATGCAGGATCGGTAGTGGAAGCCCAGGAGACGCCGGAGGAGCAGCGTCAGGAGGAGACACCCGAGGAGGGGATCCCGGAAAGGAGACGCTGAAGACCTGCCGGAGTGCCGTGATCACCGCCCCGCCGACTTCGAGCGAGGCAAGCCCCGGAGCATTCTAACTCCTACGGTTTGCAAATGTTTCTAATTAACCTGATGATGGATGTGCATTAGGTTATAGGAATTGATTGCTACCGTTGATGCATTATTACTTATCCTTGTCCACCTGCAAATATTACCTTGTTATCCCTGATAAGTCTAGGCTCGTTTATGCTTAGCCTGCTTAGACCGGTAAAAGTCGGGTGATTTCCTGTCTCCCGCATATAGGTGGATACTGATCATGTTTAGCCTTGTGCTATCATGGAGATAACCATGTGATAATTAATTTGAGACCGGGCGGGATGTAGGAGCAGCAGGACATGGGTTCTGTGTGCTAGTAGTCTCCCGTCTGTGTCGATTAGGAACCAACGAAGGCACACCTCAGTCATTTTGAACGCGTCAATCACTTAACGGAGCAGGTGCGGGTACCTCCCGTGAAGCCGAGTAAGGTTTTTCGAGCCGGTGACAGAGATGTTGATGCCTAACACCCAGGGCCTCAGATGTACCGTGGGCAACTATTCTGATCGACCTGGCATGGTCCGAGGGCAGGCAGGGCCTGATCGACCTGGCATGACCGTGGGCAGTTAATAGCTTGAGCGACCTGGCATTGAGATAACCCCCGGTGTAGAAGGGCCCATGACCGTCGCGCGTGTTGTGTTCTCGAACCTCCTGAAGTGGTCGCCAACGGCCACCTGGCAGGGTGTGTCGGGCGAGTGTGCGGCATTTTTATCCCCAGCTGGTAGGAATCGATTATAATCGCCATCGCTCCTGGTTAGTGAGTAACTTGACTGAGCATGTGTTACCGTAGTAATATATGGAATTAATGATGGTTATGGTTGATGAATCTGAAAGGCTATTGATGAAATAGTCACTCTTGCTTGAATAAGTAGTCAAGTGTTTGCTCTAGATCATGTGCAAATCTAGATAATCAGGCTGATTACATAAAAGTGACTGCTAATGCCTCTAATGATGATTAGTTAATAATAAAGTGCTTTTATGCAAAAAGGTAAGTGTGGCCAACCCCAGATACAGCCTTGCATAATCCTTGGTGTCGGTTATTTCTGGTTTATGACGGGTAAGTCTAGCTGAGTACCTTCTCGTACTCAGGGTTCTATCCCTTGTTGTTGCAGATGGGCAATGCTTCTTCGGCTATTGCGAGAACTGTCTGTACCAAGTCGAGGGCAGTGACTAGACCATGGGCATGGTCAACTCTTATCTTCCCTGATGCTTTGTGGACCGATCAAGCATATGGCACTGTATTGTGAACTAAGGACTTGTGTTTCAAAACAATGTTGCTTCCGCTTTTGAATTCAAACTATGGTTTGTAATAACTGTTGAACTCCGATGTATTTGAACTATGTGCGAACTGAATGTACCTTGTGGGCATGTACGCTAATCTATTACGATCTTGGTTAAAGTTGAATGACTTGAAATCCTTCGAGATTCCGAACTACCGGGTTTGTACGAGCTTAAGTACTTGTAATCTCTGTGAAAGCAGCGATTCAGTGCTTAATCTGGTGCAAATTGGTCGGTTCTGTTACAGGGCCGTGCCGTGCCGGCGCGCGCGCACGGCGTCGTGGCCGACCGCGCCAGGACTTGGCCGCCGCGTAGCGCTCGACGGCCGGCCAAGCCAGTGTCCGCGCGCGGCGTGGCAAGCAACAAAGCCGCCTCGCCCTGCCGAAGCCGCACTCCCTCCGTTCTGTCGCCCGTGCCCGCACTCGCTCTCGCTCCCGCTCTCGCTCGCCGTCGCCTGTGCCGGCAAGCGCCACCGCCGTTCGCCGCCGTCTTGCCACCGCACCAACCATCCAACCAGCCACCAAGCTTCGCCGTGAGCCCCCACACCCCGTGCTACCCTTAGCACCCTGTAGAAAGCCCTAGGCGAGCCCCGAGATGAGCCGCCGCCGTCCGCCATGACCGCCGAGCTCGGTCCGCCATGGCCGGCCTCCGTCCCGTGGTTCCGTACCGCCCTAGCACTCGTTTAGGAGTTCGTGAGGTCCGAGGAGGAGATAGGGGGGTGCTGGTTGAGCCGATTAGGGTTAGGAGCCCGCGGAACGCCGCCGTTCGCCATGACCGCCATGGCCGGTCCGCCAACGGCCACCTGGCAGGGTGTGTCGGGCGAGTGTGCGGCAATTTTATCCCCAGCTGGTAGGAATCGATTATAATCGCCATCGCTCCTGGTTAGTGAGTAACTTGACTGAGCATGTGTTACCGTAGTAATATATGGAATTAATGATGGTTATGGTTGGTGAATCTGAAAGGCTATTGATGAAATAGTCACTCTTGCTTGATTAAGTAGTCAAGTGTTTGCTCTAGATCAGGTGCAAATCTAGTAATCATGTTAATCATATAAAAGTGACTGCTAATACTCTAATGATAATTATTTGATAATGAAAATGCTTTCATGCAAAAAGGTAAGTGTGGCCAACCCCAGATACAGCCTTGCATAATCCTTGGTGTCAATTATTTCTGGTTTGACGGGTAAGTCTAGCTGAGTACCTTCTCGTACTCAGGGTTCTATCCCTTGTTGTTGCAGATGGGCAATGCTTCTTCGGCTATTGCGAGAACTGTCTGTACCCCGTCGAGGGCAGTGACTAGACCATGGGCATGGTCGACTCTTATCTTCCCTGATGCTTTTGTGGATTGATCAGGCAAATGGCACTGTATTGTGAACTAAAGACTTATGTTTCAAAACTATGTTGCTTCCGCTTTTGAATTCAAACTATGGTTTGTAATAACTGTTGAACTCCGCTGTATTTGAACTATGTGCGAACTGAATGTATGTCGTGGACATGTACACTAATCTATTACGATCTTGGTTAAAGTTGAATGACTTGAAATCCTTCGAGATTTTCGGACTACCGGGTTTATACGAGCTTAAGTACTTGTAGTCTCTGCGCAAGCAGCGATTCGGTGCTTAATCTGGTATAAATTGGTCGGTTCTGTCACACCAAAGTTGAAGCGCAGAGCAGAGTGAAGCAGAGGTCTTCGACAACTCCGGAACTCTCTAGACTTCTACTCTTCTCCTCTCCAGCTCCTCTTCTTGTGAGGCACTCACACTCTCTCTAATCTCTCTAGCATAGCAATTGTGCTAATCTAACCAAATGGTGAGGAATGATGTGAGGCTCTCCGAATGAGAGCTCTAAGGGCCTATTTATAGTGCTAGGAAGCTAGGGGGTACTTATAGAGTGAAGGGGAGGTCGGTTAGGGTTTAGGGGGTGGCGCCCTCCACTAAACCCTGGCGCCCGCCACCCCTCAGCCGTCCATTGCAACCGCCATTCATCCAACGGTCTTCACTTGCTCTCCTAAGTCGGTTTGAGGGTCGGTTAGGGTTTTAGACACGTGTCCAAAGCCCACTATCCAGGTGATACTCTTCTTAGCCCTTGGATCAAACCGTCTTAGTGTGCAATGGCCGGGATTTGAGCTTGAGGTGACTCCCACGGATCGATGACGTGGCTTGGGCCACTGTGGGCAAGATGGACCTGGCGGCCGCCAGTAATAGGTGGCGGCCGCCACCCTACTCAGGCCCAAATGGGCCAGAGTGGCTTGGCCTTGCTCCTGGTACACTTGTTTGGCTCAAATTCCATCATTTCCTGCATTAAGATAAGAAACTATGCACATGTTGAAATAGGTTAGTTATAAACCAAATCTTCTACTTTTTATGTTGTTTTACCTTGGTTTTGGGTGAAATGTTGATGGTGAAATGATGCTTTAAGCACCATCAACACCGCTCCCCACCATCCAGTGACTCAGTTCATGACTAAGCGCCCTGGAGAGCTTTTGCACATGGACCTTGTTGGTCCGGCTCGGGTGAGCTCGGTTGGGGGGAAGTGGTATGTGCTTGTTGTTGTTGATGACTTTTCGAGATACTCGTGGGTTTTCTTTTTAGCTGAGAAAACTGAGACTTTCACTTTTGCTCGCAATCTGATTTTCCGCCTTCAGAATGAGTTCCCTATGAACTCAATGCGAGCTATTAGAAGTGATAATGGTTCCGAGTTTATGAACTCGGATTTTGAGAAGTTTTGTAACTCTTTGGGTTTAGAGCATCAGTTTTCTTCCCCCTACACACCGCCACAGAATGGTGTGGTAGAGAGGAAGAATCGGGCCCTTGTAGAGATGGCCAGGACGATGGTCGATGAGCATAGGACTCCTAGGCGATATTGGGCCAAAGCTATGAGCACTGCATGCTACATTTCCAATCGCATTTTTCTCGGAGCTTTCTTGAAAAAGACTTCTTATGAGTTGCGTTTTGGAAAACAGCCCAAAGTGAGTTATTTTAGAGTTTTCGGTTGCCACTATTTTATACTTAAGAAAGGCAACCTGGACAAATTTGAGTCTCGTTCTTCTGACGATGTATTTTTGGGTTATGGCACTCACACTCAAGCTTATCGTGTACTTGACCTTGATACTAACCGAGTCATGGAGACATCCGATGTCACCTTCGATGAGACCATGGTTTGTCCTTCTTCTCGTTTTGAGCGTGCAGGTGATCATGAGGTTGGCGAGCCTCTTTTTGATGATGAGGAAGAGGGTGCTGAAGGGATGGATGACCCAGCACCACCTCCACCTGCTGTGCCGCAAAGAGCGACCTCTACTACCACTCACGGCCCCGACCCTTCTTCTTCGACTTAGGGGCCGTGGGATCCGCCACCTCGAGCGGTACCTTTTGTACCCGAGGAGGCACCAGCTGCTGTTGAGGGGGAGGCTACATCAGCTCGAGAGGTGCCACGACACATTCAGTGCCAACACCCACCTCAACAGATGATCGGCAGCATCGGCGAACGTGTCACTCGGTCTAGGTCACAACAAATCTCTCACTTTGCTCATTCTGCATTTGTTGGTGATTTTGAACCCCGAGATGTTGACACGCTTTGACGGATCCAGATTGGGTCAATGCCATGCATGAGGAGCTTGAGAACTTTGAGAGAAATCGGGTTTGGGTTCTTGTTCCTCTTCCTCCTGAGTGTCACCCTATTGGGACAATGGGTTTTCAAAAACAAACAAGGAGAGGATGGCCATGTTGTGAGAAACAAGGCCAGACTTGTAGCCCAGGGGTATAGTCAGAAGGAGGGGATAGATTATGAGGAGACTTTTGCTCCTGTAGCTCGTTTGGAGGCAATTAGGATCCTCTTGGCTTTTGCTGCATCCAAAGGTTTTAAACTTTTTCAAATGGATGTCAAGGGTGCCTTCTTAAACGGCTACATAGAAAAGGAGGTGTATGTGAGACAACCCCCCCCCCCGGTTTCGAAAATCCCAAGTTTCCAAACCATGTTTTTAAACTTCACAAAGCTTTGTATGGTTTGAAACAAGCCCCGAGAGCCTGGTATGATAGGTTGAAAACCTTTTTGCTTGCTAAGGGTTTTAAAATGGGATGTGTGGATAAAACGCTCTTTCTCCTCAAGCAAGGCAATGATACTCTCTTGGTCCAGATTTACGTGGATGATATCATTTTTGGTGGTTCTTCTCACGCTTTGGTTTCCAAGCTTGCAGATACTATGAGCAGGGAGTTTGAGATGAGCATGATGGGCGAGCTGACGTTTTTCCTCGTATTGCAAATCAAGCAATCTCGAGAGGGAATGTTTGTGCACCAGGGTAAGTATACCAAGGATATCCTAAAGAAATTCGATATGGGTGAGGCCAAGCCTCTTCCAACACCCATGTCGACCACGACGGCCCTGGATGCGGACAAGGATGGAGAAGCAGTGGACCAGAAGGAGTACCGGAGTATGATCGGGTCGCTGTTGTACCTGACGGCGACACGCCCTGACATCCAGTTCGCGGTGTGTCTTTGCGCGCGATTTCAGTTGTTGCCACGCACCTCTCACCATCAGGCGGTCAAGCGCATTATGAGGTACTTATGCTTCACTCCTGAGTTTGGGATTTGGTATTCTGCTTCCTCCACCCTCTCCCTTTGCGGTTATTCTGATGCTGATTTTGTTGGTTGCCGTTTGGAGCGCAAGTCCACTTCTGGGACTTGTTAGTTTATTGGTTCTTCTCTTGTATCGTGGTCTTCTCGCAAGTAGTCTAGTGTCGCCCAGTCTACCATGGAGGCTGAGTATGTTGCTGCGCTAGCTGCTGTTCCCAATTACTTTGGATGATGGCCACTTTGCGTGATTTCGGCCTAAGCTTTTCTCGCGTTCCTTTGCTTTGTGACAGCACGAGTGCTATTAGCATTGTTAAGAACCCCGTGCTGCACTCTAAGACCAAACACATTGATGTGCGCTTTCATTTTCTGCGAGACCACTATGAGAAGAGTGATATCGACCTTCGCCATGTCGATACTCATCATCAGTTGGCAGATATTTTCACCAAGCCTTTGGACCAATCAACTTTCGCTAGGTTGAGAGGTGAGCTTGGTGTGTGCTTCTCCTTTTAGATGGGGGAAACATTTTGGTTTTTGTATCATAAACTGACTTTGTGTTTTTCAATTGGTATCTTTTCTGCATTTCATCTTGCATATTTACATTCAGAGCTTCATGTATATAATCTTTAGAATGTGACTATGTTCTGTACGGTGTATGCTCTGATGCTTTATGATGATGTTGTAGTTTATGCTCTTTCTGATCACTGATACATGTTGTGAGCTGAGCTATTTTATGAATGGTGAATTTGATTAATGAACATAAAACTTGAAAATGTTCACCATTGAGATATGCAACTAGCATGTGTAGAATGTGTTGAAATCACTTGTGCTTCTCATATATGCTAGGTTGCTATGTCTCTAGTGTTGAGTCATTCACTTTCTTGGTATGTTCATATTATGCTTTAATTTTGAACCAAGTTAAGTGAATTAAAAAGATCGAGATGGGATTGCTTGTCAGCACATCACAGTTTCGAGACTGTTTCTCATTGCACTTTGAGTTAAACTTGAGCTGTGTAGTGCATGACCGAAACTGTTGTTTTAAGCTTTTGATTGCTTCTGCATAGGCTTCGCACAGTTGAAAAGTTAGGCAATGACAAGCTTTCAACCTCTCGCAATCACATGCTGAAATTTGAACTTGTGTAATTTTTTAACCGCTGCAACTCCGATAAAATTTGGATACACAAGTCTATGTTTCATTCTATAGCATGATGGTTGAACTGTGCTAGGGGTAGTTCACCTTGTATACATGTTTAGCACTTGTTTGACTTCCTGTCTATACATGTTTAGTGCTATTTTGATGGTGAATACCTTTTTGGCTAAAAACTGCTCATTTTGCTCCAATGATCAGATTTCGTATTTGGTGATCAGTTTGAGCCTTTGCTAGCATTCTATGCATTTTATGAGTCATCGGATCAGCACTCTGTCGAGCATCTTCTCATTTTATCGACTATATTCCTGAAGCTGCTAACTTGCATTTTGACTCATATGCATTTGGAAGGGAGATTCTTGATAGTGCATTTTCAACTAAGGGAGAGAAAACATTGCAAATCATGTGCTTTCTGAGTTGAACTAAGGGAGAGTTCCTGGTTGTGTGCACTATTTGAGGGGGAGTCTGCTCGCTGCTGAGTTTTTGAGCTGGTAACAGTTGGTTCAGAGCATTTTTGGTAGCTAGTTGTGTTGAGCCTTTTCCTCTTTGTT
>CM019826.1:95454111-95501754 GCA_009763385.1 Coix lacryma-jobi var. lacryma-jobi | reverse complement strand
GACTTGAGCTTACTGAAGAGCTCGTCGCAAGTGAGGGTCTCATAGTTAGGTGATTCGATGATCGCCTGGACCTTTGAGTCCCACACCGACCGATCGAGAGTGTGTAAAAGCTTCAAAGCTCTCTCATGATCGTCGAAAGGCAACTGCTCCTTGTTAGCCCTCATCCTGTTGACAATCACCTGAAAGCGAGCGAATAAACTTTCTATGCTCTCACCAGGCTGATGTCGAAAGTTCTCATACTCTCTCTTGAACGACTCGTAGAGTCGGGTTTTGACTTGAGAGGTGCCCTCATGAAAGCGCATGAGGGTGGCCCAAATCTCCCGAGCCGTAGAGAGGTGAGAAACGCGATCAAACTCACCCATGCTCAAACAGGAGAACAAGGCATTACGTGCCCGGCTATTGGCCTCGTGCTCATCGATCTGGAGCTGAGTGACACGAGCAGCCAAGACAACGTAATCGTCCCTGTTGCAAATCTCCCAAATAGAAGAGCCTATGCTCTGAAGATAGGCCGACATGCGTATCTTCCAATACGCATAGTTCGTCCCATCGAAAAACGGCGGTTTGCCCACGCCGCGATCCATGTCGCCTTCTGTGGATCTGGAACCGGCTAAGGTGAAAGATCCTTAACCTGCTCCGATACCAATTGAAGGACCGAGAAAGCACAAACAAGGCGACCAGACGGGGGGGGTGAATGGGAGCCAATCAAAATTCTTCCGAAACTTTGGCCAAGTGTCCCAAAATCAACCCCGAAAAGCAACGACCGAAACCGTGATGCTCACGACCCTTGGAAGAGGGTGAATGATCCCTAGGACCACAGCGGAGCACCACAAAGCGATAGCAAACCAAACGCCAAAAGCACCGGCACAAGTTTGCCCCTCAAAAACCAAGTCCCGAACGTAGATAGATGGCTACGTCGAGAAATCCCCAAATACCGATGGTAACAAGTAGCAAAGATACCTAGAGAGGTTCCTTGGTAAACTCTAGGGCCAAACGTGAAGTCCGAAAACCAAGCAAACAAGCCGGGAGAGCAAACGCACTAAACCGGAACACTCAGCAGGATCCCGGACTGTCCGGACCTGGAGTCCCGGACTGTCCGCCCAAGGCCGGACTGCCTGCGCCTGGATGGCGGACTGTCCGCCGGCAGAAAATGCAAAACAACAACCTTGCTGAAAACTCCCTAGACGGTTCCCGGACTGTCCGCGAGGAACACCGGCGGACTGTCCACAGTTCAAAATGCACAGCTCCAACAGCGCAGAGTCAGGCCGACCCCGACGCGTGGACTGTCCGCAGTTCACCGGCGGACTGTCCGCGGATGAACAGAGAGGGTGATTTTGGTCGCCCCTCTCCCAAATCGCTCCAAATCCGATCCAACTCAAAATCCCAAGTTCCCAAACTTGGAGAAGATGATCAAGGGGTAGTTAGGAGACTATCCCCAAGGAATCATCCGCTCAAATCAACCAAATTACCAGGAAATCAAAAGGGAAGGTGGATGAACGAAAAAAGCGCCATGAAAACTAAATCGTCCCGATCTATTCGATCATGAGGAGTTAGATGAATTCCTTTGGTCGAAATGACCTCCTCAATGATACGAACAAAATGGTTCAAACGGATTTCACAAAGACGCACCGGAGAGGGAGATCGAGTGACGGGAAAATCACGGAGAAACGAAGAACGTGAAGAACACAACGAACTCAAATCAAAACGCGAATCGACACAAAGATCTTGCAGCGCAAAGGTGATGATACGACCTCACTTCCTCAAATCAACAGTACACAGAGGTGAGTCTCTCTGCAGATCTCAGCTAGCTACAGCTGGGGATGGGAGAGCAGGAAACCCTAGGAAGCAAGAGCAAATGAGATGGCTAAAACTGAGATAGGGGGAGGAGGGTGTCTCCCCGACTACTTATCCTAATTCTAGTCTAAGTACAATTCCTACTCTACCCCTCTCTAATCTAATTACAGAGCGAACCAGCTAAACCCTAAGGTTATTCTGGACCAACTCGGTGGTAGGTGTATCCGACGGCCACGCCCGCACAACTCGTCCGCGTTGCCTCCACGCAACCCTCCGATTGCCGCCACGTGCCGCCCTCGCTCTGCACCCCCGGTTTTGTGGCCAAAACCGGGAAACCAGCCTTTTCCACCTATCCCCCGGTTTTGAGGCCCAAACCGGGAAACCAGCCTCCAAGTCCAACGCCTGAGTTTTGTGGCCCAAACTCAGAAACCCGCAGCGCCCAGGTTTTGAGGCCCAAACCTGGAAACCGTCCTCAGCCCGAGTTTTGTGGCCAAACTCGGAAACCCTCAGCACCCAGGTTTTGAGGCCCAAACCTGGAAACCGTCCACCCGATGGTTTTTCCCTGGCTCTACCACCAAACCGAAGCTGTAGAGGGGATGCACCGCCTGTGCACCCCGTCCACCGACACGTGTCCCCAGGTCCTCGACCCGAGCAACACCGTGACCCGCAAGTCTTCACTTGTCGCTGTCCCAGGCTGCCAGCCACCACAGCTGATCCTCAGGCACTCTGGTCCCTCAGTCCAAGCCTCACGTCCGCCCTTCACCGCTCGGTTCATCGGCATGGCACGTCCGCCGCACGGCACGCCCATCCTTCACCGCACCCGGTCCGTTAGCACGACCTGTCTCAACTTGACCTTCACCTTGCCCTCGATCACTGTCTCCGTGCTCGACACCTGCACAACACAAGCCAAAGACCCTGCGATCAAACCCGTTGACAATCACTCATCACTCAGAGACTCAGCATACACCCATGTATCCGCAAAACCACCTCAAGAACAAGCTTGACACAATGCCACCCATCCAAGAGGAGTGCTTGCCACAGAAGGGCAAAGTGAACCATACCCACAGCCCTGCCTACCAACAACCCCCTTTGCGCGCGGTGAGGTACCAGTGTGACTTCTGTGGGAGGGATGGTCACTTGAGTGAGTTCTGTATTCGGCGCAAGAGAGAGGCGCGCCGTGCTCGGGAGATGGACAACCCGGACATGTACCACCCTTTCCATGATGGGCATGTGCCGAACGTCCAGAGGAGAGCTGCTAGGCCCAGAGGTCCAGAACCTCAAGTCCCCAGGCCTAGGCAGCAGAGAGCTCCGAGGAGAGATGCTAGGCCTAGAGGCGCAGTGCCTCAAGTTGCTAGGCCTAGGCCTCGTAGAGAGCGTGCCCGGCGGGAGCCTGCAGTTGTAGGCTATGGACCCTGTGGCAGAGGTTTTGTTGAGCGCTTTCCCCCACCGCGTTTTGAGTATCGTGGTGAGCGCTTCTTCCCCAGCGGACCACGTTTTCCTGTGTGTGGTGATCGCTACCCTCGTAGAGGTGCTAGGAATGGTTTTTCTACTAACCGTTCTTTTGAGCAGCCGGCCCAACACTGGTATTCTTCCTACTTCACTAACCCCAGTGTTGGACCGTATGCTCACCCTATGTCTTTTTATTGATGTAGGTAAAACGGTTGGAGGACATTTGGTTGGTGGATTCCGGTTGCTCGAGACACATGACCGGAAATGCCAAGTGGTTCTCCAGCCTTAGTCCTGTTGTCGGAAAGGAGTACATAACCTTCAGCGACAATAGCAAAGGTAAGGTATTGTCTCACGGGTCTGTGCGGGTTAATGAGCACTTTGTGTTGCGCGATGTTGCTCTTGTTTCTAACCTGCATTTTAACTTGCTTTCTATTTCGCAACTTTTTGATGATGACTATGAGATTCGTTTTAAACCGAATCTCAGTCGTATTTTGGATCCTCAGGGCAATCTTGTGTGTTTGATTTCGCCTTTTGGAAAAGTCTTTCGTGCGAATTTCTCGGAGTCTTTTGGCACTTCTCGTTGTCTTGTGGCTGGACCTTCCTCCTCCGATCTTTGGAAGTGGCATAGGAGACTTGGACATTTGAGCTTCGACTTGCTTGCAAGGCTTAGTTCACTTGGCCTAATCCGAGGATTGCCCAAGTTGCATATGGAGAAGGATCTTGTTTGCCACTCGTGTAGACACGGGATGATGGTTGCTGCTCCCCACCATCCAGTGACTCAGGTCATGACCAAGCGCCCTGGAGAGCTTTTGCACATGGACCTTGTTGGTCCGGCTCGGGTGAGCTCGGTTGGGGGGAAGTGGTATGTGCTTGTTGTTGTTGATGACTTTTCGAGATGTTCGTGGGTCTTCTTTTTAGATGAGAAGACCGAGACTTTCTCCTTTGCTCGCAATCTGATTTTGCGTCTTCAGAACAAGTTGCCTTTGAACTCGATGCGAGCAATTAGGAGTGATAATGGTTCCGAATTCAAAAATTCGGATTTTGAGAAGTTTTGTAACTCTTTGGGTTTGGAGCACCAGTTTTCTTCCCCTTACACACCGCCTCAAAATGGTGTTGTAGAAAGGAAGAATCAGACCCTTGTTGAGATGGCCAGGACGATGCTCGATGAGCATAGGACTCCTAGGGGATATTGGGCCGAAGCTATGAACACTGTGTGCTATATTTCCAATCGCATTTTTCTGAGAGCGTTCTTGAAAAAGACTTCTTATGAGTTGCGTTTTGGTAGGCAGCCCAAAGTGAGTTATTTTAGAGTCTTCGGTTGCCATTGTTTTATATTGAAGAAAGGCAACCTGGACAAATTTGAGTCTCGTTCTTCAGACGGTGTGTTTTTGGGTTATGGCACTCACACTCGAGCTTATCGTGTACTTAACCTTGACACTAACCGAGTCATGGAGACATTCGATGTCACCTTCGACGAGACCATGGTTTTTCCTTCTTCTCGTTTTGAGCGTGCAGGTGATCATGAGGTTGGTGAGCCTCTTTTTGATGATGAGGACGAGGGTGCTGAAGGTATGGATGATCCAGCACCCCCTCCACCTGCCGTGCCGCAAAGAGCGGCTTCTATAGCGACTCACGGCCCCGACACCTCTTCCTCCTGGGGGCCGTGGGATCCGCCACCCCGAGCGGTACCATTTGTACCCGGGGAGGCACCAGCTGCTGTTGAGGGGGAGGCTACTTCAGCTCGGGAGGTGCCACGACACATTCAGCGCCAGCACCCGCCTCAGCAGATGATCGGCAGCATCGACGAACGGGTTACTCGGTCCAGGTCACATCACATCTCTCACTTCGCTGATTCTGCTTTCGTTGCTAATTTTGAGCCCCGAGATGTTGGACACGCTTTGACGGATCTGGATTGGGTCAATGCCATGCATGAGGAGTTAGAAAACTTTGAGAGAAATCGGGTTTGGGTTCTAGTTCCTCCTCCTCCTAACTGTAATCCTATTGGGACAAAATGGGTTTTCAAAAATAAACAAGGAGAGGACGACCACATTGTGAGGAACAAAGCGCGTCTTGTGGCCAAGGGTTATAGTCAGAAGGAGGGGATAGACTTTGAGGAGACTTTTGCTCCTGTAGCTCGTTTGGAGGCTATTAGGATACTCTTGGCTTTTGCTGCATCCAAAGGTCTTAAACTCTTTCAAATGGATGTCAAGAGTGCCTTTTTAAACGGCTACATAGAAGAAGAAGTGTATGTTGAGCAACCCCCCGGTTTTGAAAATCCCAAGTTTCCAAACCATGTTTTTAAACTTCACAAAGCTTTATATGGTTTGAAACAAGCCCCTAGAGCCTGGTATGATAGATTGAAAACTTTTTTGCTTGCTAAGGGTTTTAAAATGGGATGTGTAGATAAAACGCTCTTTCTCCTCAAGCAAGGCAAAGACACTCTCTTAGTCCAGATTTACGTGGATGATATCATTTTCGGTGGTTCTTCTCACGCTATGGTTGCCAAGTTTGCAGATATTATGAGCAGGGAGTTTGAGATGAGCATGATGGGTGAGCTGACCTTCTTTCTCGGGTTGCAAATCAAGCAATCCCGAGAGGGGACGTTTGTGCACCAGGGCAAGTACACCAAGGACTTGCTGAAGCGGTTCGATATGGGTGAGGCCAAGCCTCTTCCAACACCCATGTCGACGACGACTGCCCTGGATGCGGATGTGGATGGAGAAGCAGTGGACCAGAAGGAGTACCGAAGCATGATCGGGTCGCTCCTCTACCTGACGGCGACACGCCCGGACATCCAGTTCGCGGTGTGTCTGTGTGCGCGCTTTCAGGCGTCGCCGCGCACATCTCATCGTCAGGCAGTGAAGCGCTTATTCCGGTACCTTCGTTTCTCACCTGAGTTCGGGATTTGGTATTCTGCTTCCTCCACCCTCTCCCTTTGCGGTTATTCGGATGCCGATTTTGCTGGTTGCCGTATTGAGCGCAAGTCCACTTTTGGGACTTGCCAGTTTATTGGTTCTTCTCTTGTTTTGTGGTCTTCTCGCAAGCAGTCTAGTGTCGCTCAGTCCACTACAGAGTCTGAATATGTTGCTGCGGCTAGCTGTTGTTCCCAGTTGCTTTGGATGATGGCCACCTTGCGTGATTTTGGTCTGAGCTTTACTCGTGTTCCTTTGCTTTGTGACAGCACGAGTGCCATCAGCGTTGCTAAGAACCCCGTGCTTCACTCGAAGACCAAACACATTGATGTGCGCTTTCATTTTCTGCGAGACCACCAGGAGAAGGGTGATATCGACCTTCGCCATGTCGATACTCATCATCAACTGGCTGATATTTTCACCAAGCCTTTAGACGAATCAACCTTTAATCGGTTGAGGGGTGAGCTTGGTGTGTGTTTCCCCTTTTAGATGGGGGAAACATTTTGGATCTTGTATAGTAGACTGACTTTCTTACGTTTGTCTTTCTTTTCTCTTGCATTTTAGCATACGCATTTACATTCTGAGCTTCATGTCTATAATCACTAGAATGTAACTATGCTCTATGTAGTATGCTCCGATGCTTATGCTGATGCTTGTAGCTTATGCTCTTTCTGATCACTAGTACATGTTGTGAGCTGAGCTATTTTTGAAATGGTGAATTTGCTTAATAACTTAAAATCTGAAAATGTTCACCATTGAGATATGCAACTAGCATGTGTAGGATGTGTTGAGTTCACTCGTGCTTTTTATATATGCTAGGTTGCTATGTCTCTAGTTCTGAGTCACTCACTTGCTTGGTCTGTTCATATCTTGCTTAAAACTTGAACCAAGTCTTAGTGAATTGAAAAGATTGAGATGGGACTGCTTGTCAACACATCACGGTATCGAGACAGTTTCTCATTGCACTTTGAGTTAAACTTGAGCCGTGTAGTGTATGACCAAAACCGCAGCTTTAAGCTTCTGATTGCTTCGGCATAGGCTTCGCTCGGTTGAAAAGTTAGGCAATGACAAGCTTTCAACCTCTCGCAATCACATGCTAATAATTGAACTTGTGAAATTTTCACCACTACAACTCCGATAATAATTTGAAATCACAAGTGTATGTTTCATTCCTATGCATGATGATTGAACTTTGCTAGGGGTAGTTCACCTTGTATACATGTTTAGCACTCGTTTGGATTCATGTCTATACATGTGTAGTGCTATTTTGATGGTGACTCCCTTTTTGGCTAAAAATTGCTCACATGCTCATATGTTCATATTTTGTATGTGTGATCAGTTTGAGCCTTTGCTATTTGAGTGCCTAGTTGAGTCATTGGAGTTCTACTGTTTAGAGCATCTTTGCACTCTTGTGAATATATGCCTGAAGCTACTAACTTGCATTTCTGACTTCATATGCATGTTGGAAGGGGGAGTTTCTTGCCTTGATGCCTTTCTTGATAAGTGCATTTTCAACTAAGGGGGAGAGTTTTTGCAAATCATATACTCCTAGATGTTCAACTAAGGGGAGTTTTCCCAGTTGCTTGCACTTGTCGAGGGGGAGTTTGCTAGTTGTGTTGAGCCTTTGCCTCTATCTTGAGGGACTAGCAAACATTTTAGGGTTTTTCGATCGATTGGTTCTCTTTTGGTTTGGAGTCATTCCAATTGGTTCGGAGCATGTTTGGCCGAAAGGCATTGGTTTTGAGCTTTCTGTGCTAGTTGTGTTGAGCCTCTGTGCCTCTATCTTGAGGGACTAGCATTTTGCTTCGATTTTCATTCGGCTTCAATTGGTTTTGAGCTCTTTTCTCTGGAGTTTCCAATTGGTATCTGCTAGCGGTGTTGAGCCTGTTCTACCTCTTCTTGAGGGCTAGCTTTGCTTTGCTTGGTTGCGTCGAGCCGTTGCCCATGTCTTCGGGGACCAAGTTCTTCTGCTCTTTCCACTTGACCTTCTTCGGCTTTGCTAGGCTTTTGGGTCATTTGGTCGAGTTCTCTCTTCTTCTTCCTTCCTCTTTTCTTCTTTCCATTATGATTTGTGTGAGTAGTTGACAATGCACTCATCAAGGGGGAGATTGCGGATACATGGGTGTATGCCGAGTCTCTGAGTGATGAGTGATTGTCAACGGGTTTGATCGCAGGGTCTTTGGCTTGTGTTGTGCAGGTGCCGAGCACGGAGACAGTGATCGAGGGCAAGGTCAAGGTCAAGTTGAGACGGGTCATGCCGACGGACCGGGTGCGGTGAAGGATGGGCGTGCCGTGCGGCGGACGTGCCATGCCGATGAACCGAGCGGTGAAGGGCGGACGTGAGGCTTGGACTGATGGACCAGAGTGCCTGAGGATCAGCTGTGGTGACTGGCAGCCTGGGACAGCGACAAGTGAAGACTTGCGGGGCACGGTGTTGCTCGGGTCGAGGACCTGGGGACACGTGTCGATGGACGGAGTGCACGGGCGGTGCATCCCCTCTACAGCTTCGGTTTGGTGGTAGAGCCAGGGAAAAACCATCGGATGGACGGTTTTCAGGTTTGTGCCTCAAAACCTGGGCGTGGACGGTTTCCGAGTTTGGCCACAAAACTCGGACTGAGGGTTTCCGAGTTTGGCCACAAAACTCGGGCTGAGGACGGTTTCTGAGTTTGGCCACAAAACTCGGGCTGAGGACGGTTTCCAGGTTTGGGCCTCAAAACCTGGGCTCTGAGGGTTTGCTGAGTTTGGCCTCAAAACTCAGGTGCTGGTGGGCTGGTTTCCCGGTTTGGGCCTCAAAACCGGGGGATAGCTAGAAAAGGCTGGTTTCCCGGTTTGGGCCACAAAACCGGGGGTGCAGAGCGAGGGCGGCACGTGGCGACAATCGTAAGGTTGCGTGGAGGCAACGCAGACCAGTTGTGCGGCCGTGGCCGTCGGATACACCTACCACCGAGTTGGTCCAGAATAACCCTAGTGTTTAGCTGGTTCGCTCTGTAATTAGATTAGAGAGGGGTAGAGTTGGAATTGTACTTAGACTAGAATTAGGATATGTAGTCGGGGAGACACCCTCCTCCCTCATCTCAGTTAGTCATCTCAGTCATTTGCTCTTTCGCACTTAGGGTTTCCTGCTCTCCCATCCCCTGCTGTAGCTAGCTGAGATCCGCAGAGAGACTTGCCTTTGTGTACTGTTGATTGTGAGGAAGTGAGACCGTAATCTCACGATTGCAGTGCAGATCGATGACTTGATTCGTGTTTTGATTCGTGTTCTTCGCGTTCTTCGTTTCTTCACGATTTTCCCGTCACTCGATCTCTCTCTCCCGTGCGTCTTTGCGAAATCCGTTTGAATCATCTTGTTCGTATTTGAAAGGAGATCATTTCCACCAAAGGAATTCATCTATCTCCCTACGAGCAAGTAGAGTTGATTTCGTTTTCGTGGCGCTTTTTCGGTTCATCCTCCTCCCCTTTTGATTTCCCGGTGATTGACTCGATTTGAGCGGATGATTTCTTGGGGATAGTCTCCTAACTACTCCGTGATCATCCTCTCCAAGTTTGGGAATGTGGGATTTTGATTTGAATCGATTTGGAGAAGATTTGGGAGCAGGGCGATCAAAATCGTCCTCCCTGTGTGACCGCGGACAGTCCGCCACTCAGGGCGCGGACAGTCCGCGAGTCGGGGACGAGCCAGACCAGTGGCACTGTTCTTCGGCTGAGTTGCCTTTTGTTTGAACGGCGGACAGTCCGCAGTTCAAAGCCACGGACAGTCCGGGAACGTCTAGGGACTTTGCAGCGACCTTGCTGTTTGGCGAGTTTTGCCGGCAGACAGACCGCCACTCGCCCGCGGACAGTCCGGCACTACAGCGGACAGTCCGGGACCGTACCTGCGGACAGTCCGGGATTTGGCTGTTTGCTCCGGTTTAGTGCGTTTGCTCTCCCGGCTTGTTCGCTTGGTTTCCGGACCTCTCGTTTGGCCCTGTAGTTGACCAAGGAACCTCTCTAGGTATCTTTTGTAACACCCTAGGTGTTAAGCAACCCTAAGTGCATAATTTGACATCTCATGAGCATAAAGCATCATCATTGCATGTTGCATTCTTTCTTTTGTTAAGTGTCATTTCATGTGACCTTTTTTGATGCTATGCTTGATTGAATGCTTGTGTGTCTTGTTTGTGGAGTGTTTAAGTCTCCTTAGTAGTTGAACCTTGTTGAGGAGTCAAAATGAAGCTAGGTTTATGTTGGTCATGTTGGCTAACCAAGTCTCTAACCCTAGTTGCCTTAATAGAGCCCTAGGAGTCCTTTTGTTTGACTAACTAAGACCTTCTTGATAGAAGCTTCGCATGGCTGTGGGCCCTTAACCAAAAGTGTGTAGAATTTAGAGTAGAACAAAAGTTGTTTAAGGCCCAACTCATGAAAATGAGTTTAACAAGGTGTTTTGGGACCCACAAGGCAGATTTGAGGGAGTTTAGACTTAGAAAATTCTCTAAGTCCTAACTGCCCAAAGCAGTTTCATCTAGCCATCTTTGGAGCTTTCTCGGGAGCAATCTAGGCCGAACCAAAGATCAATCTTGTAACCAAAGTGGTAGTCGGTATGTAGCTCTAAGCAATGGAGCAAGTGGTTTAGCTTTTCATCAAATGGATTAGGAGTTAATCGCGCTCAAAGTCTGGCCGTCAGTCGGCCTGATGGCACTGAATCGGGCCGGGCCGTGCCGTGCCGGCGTGCGCGCGCGGCGTCGTGGCCGACAGCGCCAGGACGTTGCCGCCGCGTGGCGCTCGACGGCCGGCCAAGCCAGTGTCCGCGCGCGGCGTGGCAAGCATGCCTTCGCCCTCGCCCTGTCCGAACCCGCTCCTCCCTCCATTCTGTTCCCCGCGCTCGCGTCTCTCTCTCGCTCTCTGCTCTCGCCGGCGTTCGAGCGGGAAAAGGGGAGAAAGCAAAGCGCCGCCGCCGCCCGCCGAACCTCGGCGAGCGATTACTCGCTCCACCGGGCGCCGCCGTCCAATTCCTCTCGCCAGTTCCTCCGCCCTGGTCTCCTCTTTCTCCGGTAAGGGTTGGTTTCCCCTCTCTCCCGCTCTAGCTGCCAGAATAGTGGACGCCATCCGCAAGCTTCCGCCATGGCCGCCATCGTGACCTTCACGTGGACCGGTCATCTCCGGCCATGCTACCCTGAGCAGAGCCATGTTCTAGTCTTCTCTACCGTCGTAGTAGCTTAGAGTCAGATGGAGACCTCTCTCGTGTCCTGAGTTTGCCGGACCGCGGGCCAGTCGCGCTGTGTCCGCCATGGACCGCCGCCGTGCATCGCGCCGGACAATGCCGGGGATGCCGAAGCCCGGGAGTTGCTCCAATAGGTCACTTGTGACTTGCTTAGGCTAGTGTTAGTCTTGCCGAGTCGCAAGCCACCGGGAAGAGTTCCACCGCTGAGTCGCCAGAGCCGCCGCTCCGCCATGGCCGCCGTCGAGCTTGCTCCGGTATCCCTCTGTCTCAGCGAGTCGGTTAGTTGTGTTCGCCTCGCAAACCCGCACCCAGTAATGGTCTCCGTGTCGCCAGAAGTGTCGCCGTCGACGAGCTAGGGCCGGTCAACGACCACGGCGCAAAACTCCGCCGTTGACCGCCGAGCCTGGCCTCGCACGGTAACGTGCCGAGCCTGGCCTCGGTAGCTTGGTCGCCCTGACCAGCGGGCCCCGACTGGCAGCAAGAAAGAAAGAAAGGGAAGCGTTGGGTGCCGTAGGCCTCGGTAAGCCGGGCGTGCCGAGCGTTTGCCTCGAGCCTCGGCTAAGTCACCGAGCCTCGGTTGAGTCAGTACCCTCGACCGAATCGGTTGAGAGTGTTTGAGCCTCGGCCGAGTCGCGCCGAATGTGCCGAAGCCTTGCCTCGGGCCTCAGCCGAATCGCGCCGGGTGTGCTGAGCGTTGTCTTATGCCTCGGCCGAACCAAGTTGGAGTCCGTACGTTTTGGTTTGAGTTTCCTTTTTAGTTTGTTTTTGCAGAGTTATGTAATGGCTTCAAAAATTCCTACAAGGCTCATTTTAAGTCCAAATCCTGTGAAACAAATTTTGTTAGGTCAAGCATGTTTAGATCTATCAGTGAAAACTGTTAAATGCATTTTTGGTGATACTTTTATGTGTAGATTTATTTAATTTAGAAAAGTGCTGATAACTTGGTAAATGCATAACTAATTATGTATAAGTCAGAAAAATGTGATTCCAGTTTTGTTAGGTTTGTATGAATGTCTAGTTTCAGAGAAAAATATAATATGAGGTTGTTCTGTGAATTAATTTGACAGTAGCTTTTAAAATGCTTAAATGTCGTTTCCTTGTTTATTTTGTAGTAATTAAAATATGAGGAATATGAACCTGGGAATTTAAGCACATTGCTCTTATGCTAGGAAGTTCAGTAGAAAAATAAGAAATCTGTTGTTTGACACTTTTTGCTAGGGTGTGTAGTTCAAAGCACCTTTCCATGAAATTTGGACAGAGGGTTAGATTAAGTGTTATTGATCTCCAGTAATTTTTATAGGTTTTTGTGAAGCTGTCTAGGATAGGTTACTGTTATGGGCCTATTTAACTAGATTTAATTCTACAAATAATTAGAGGGTAATAAACCCGTTAAGCAACTTTGATGCGGTGACAACAAGACTTGGTAAGTAGTATGTCGAATTAAATAAGTGAGTAGCAGTAGATGACATGTGCTTATCTCCTGAATGGTTACTCCATGTTGCATCACCATGCATCCCATGTGCATTCATATTGTTAATTCATGTACCGCATCATGCAGGATCGGTAGTGGAAGCCCAGGAGACGCCGGAGGAGCAGCGTCAGGAGGAGACACCCGAGGAGGGGATCCCGGAAGGAGACGCTGAAGACCTGCCGGAGTGCCGTGATCACCGCCCCGCCGACTTCGAGCGAGGCAAGCCCCGGAGCATTCTAACTCCTACGGTTTGCAAATGTTTCTAATTAACCTGAAGATGGATGTTGCATTAGGTTATAGGAATTGATTGCTACCGTTGATGCATTATTACTTATCCTTGTCCACCTGCAAATATTACCTTGTTATCCCTGATAAGTCTAGGCTCGTTTATGCTTAGCCTGCTTAGACCGGTAAAAATCGGGTGATTTCCTGTCTCCCGCATATAGGTGGATACTGATCATGTTTAGCCTTGTGCTATCATGGAGATAACCATGTGATAAATAATTTGAGACCGGGCGGGATGTAGGAGCAACAGGACATGGGTTCTGTGTGCTAGTAGTCTCCCGTCTGTGTCGATCAGGAACCGACGAAGGCACACCTCAGTCATTTTGAACGCGTCAATCACTTAACGAAGCAGGTGCGGGTACCTCCCGTGAAGCCGAGTAAGGTTTTTCGAGCCGGTGACGGAGATGTTGACGCCTAACACCCAGGGCCTCAGATGTACCGTGGGCAACTATTCTGATCGACCTGGCATGGTCCGAGGGCAGGCAGGGCCTGATCGACCTGGCATGACCGTGGGCCGTTAATAGCTTGAGCGACCTGGCCTTGAGATAACCCCCGGTGTAGAAGGGCCCATGACCGTCCCGCGTGTTGTGTTCTCGAACCTCCTGAAGTGGTCGCCAACGGCCACCTGGCAGGGTGTGACGGGCGAGTGTGCGACATTTTATCCCCAGCTGGTAGGAATCGATTATAATCGCCATCGCTCCTGGTTAGTGAGTAACTTGACTGAGCATGTGTTACCGTAGTAATATATGGAATTAATGATGGTTATGGTTGGTGAATCTGAAAGGCTATTAATGAAATAGTCACTCTTGCTTGAATAAGTAGTCAAGTGTTTGCTCTAGATCAGGTGCAAATCTAGATAATCAGGCTGATTACATAAAAGTGACTGCTAATGCTCTATTGATGATTAGTTAATAATAAAGTGCTTTTATGCAAAAAAGGTAAGTGTGGCCAACCCCAGATACAGCCTTGCATAATCCTTGGTGTCGGTTATTTCTGGTTTATGACGGGTAAGTCTAGCTGAGTACCTTCTCGTACTCAGGGTTCTATCCCTTGTTGTTGCAGATGGGCAATGCTTCTTCGGCTATTGCGAGAACTGTCTGTACCCCGTCGAGGGCAGTGACTAGACCATGGGCATGGTCAACTCTTATCTTCCCTGATGCTTTTGTGGACCGATCAAGCATATGGCACTGTATTGTGAACTAAGGACTTGTGTTTCAAAACTATGTTGCTTCCGCTTTTGAATTTAAACTATGGTTTGTAATAACTGTTGAACTCCGATGTATTTGAACTATGTGCGAACTGAATGTACCTTGTGGGCATGTACGCTAATCTATTACGATCTTGGTTAAAGTTGAATGACTTGAAATCCTTCGAGATTTCCGAACTACCGGGTTTGTACGAGCTTAAGTACTTGTAATCTCTGTGAAAGCAGCGATTCAGTGCTTAATCTGGTGCAAATTGGTCGGTTCTGTTACAGCTGGCATCGGAGCGTGGTTAGCGTTACTGTTCACAAGTGTATTTGAAAAACTGTATTTTCAATTAAAATTTCTATTTGACAAGAACTTATAGTTATAATAGGATTTGAAAAACCTTCTTGACCAAGAGTAAGGTGTGCCATTGATCAAGTCCTTATGCCCAATAGGAACTTAGGTGGCTATTTAAGTACTAACTTTGGGGGTCGTGCATCATACTTATTTTCTGTTATTCTGTCGTCCATACGGCAAGGGTGAAATTGTATGGATGCTATTCTTCGGAATGGTAATGTATGGATCAATTGCCTCTACGCTAAGGGTAATGAGAGTTGTGAGAGCATGATTGGACAACCGCCAATCTAGGGAAGTGCTTATATGATACCGACGCGTATACCTGTTCCACACAAGTATATGTGAAAGTATTGACTGTGGGAGTAATAATTTATGATGGGTGCATATACTGCTTACGTGTATACCGGGTGTACACCTAAGTGAGTATTAGATTTAAATTTCCGTAGTGCATGATATTCATACTGTGGGAAGGGCTGAAGTGAGTTTCTGCAGGTACGCTAACTTGCGAACGTGTAGTCCATTTAGTTAACGTTATGAGTGAGCGTGTATGCCACCGCCTAGCCGTTAGATTGTTAGGCAGTGAGGACGTATGAAACGTGCATGCATCATGATCATATAATCTTGCATTAATCTTACTTCCTTCCTTATGGTTTCTGTCCTGTTTTTCTAATAAAAGTTGTTTCAACTAATTAAAAACTGTGTGGATAAACTTCTTACAGATGGCACGCACCAAGCGCACTGCTCGCAAGTCCACGGGAGGCAAGAGGCCTAACTACATGCTGGGGCCATGGACCGATGAGGGATCAGAGGACTTTCTAGAGGAGTTTGGGATGCCCACTATTCTTTGGTGAGTTCTGCACCTGGTGGGATATCAGGAGGGCCAGGAGCCACAGTACGACTGGCACCGTGTGCAGTTGTCAGAGGATCGCCACGTGTACACGGTGGAGGTCGACGTGCCTAGCCGTGAGGACCGGGATCACGTCTGGTGCAGCTGAGTGTTTGCTTTGCAGGGGAGGACCCCCTGGGATGCAGCCAACCAGGTTGCTTATACCGTTCTTCGGGACATCATGGAGGACCATCCGGAGGTGGTTGCTCAGGCTACTGCCAGTATCTTCCCGACAGTGGATCCGTATCTTTCAGTGTGGCGTCAGCCAGGAGCTACTATTTTGGAGGGTAGTTCGCTTGAGAGGGAGCATTGTGCCGGGCCAGCAGGGAGTGCCATGGCTGCACTTATGGCTACTTATGGCTGCTTATCCCGCAGCTATGAGCAGTTGGACCATGTTCTTAGCGAGGAGATTGCGGCGCAGCATCGCCGTCAGGAGGAGCACGCTACAGAGATAGACCTCCTCACTACACAGCTAGCTCAGTTGACAGTAGAGAGAGACCAGGCACTTCAGAGGGAGCAGGAGACTGCTCATCAGCTTTCCATTCAGCAGGGGTCGACTACTTTCTTGGCCTCGGTCATGAGGGAGACTGAGGAGGCGCTTCGAGGAGTTTGTGTTGAGGGCATTCGTGTTTCAGAGGAGAACAGGCTGCTGAGGTTGCGAGTGGGAGACCTAGAGCTGCAACTCCATCACCTGCAGGACTACAACGACCGTCTGCACGAGGAGATCCACCGCAGGGAGAATGAGGGGAACCCCATCTTTCCCCAGGAGGATCCGGAGCCGATTAGTTCTTCTAGTAGTTCTTCAGATGTGTCTAGCGACGGTGGTAGTGGTGATGGCGCCATGAGAGAGTAGACTAGTTAGCGCTATCGACTAGTGATCTTTTGTGTTGTAGTGGCCCGATCTTTTGTTGTTATGTGCTAAGATGTAGCATGAGTATGGACCTATGTGATGTGGTGTGAGGCCTTGGAAAGTCCCATATGTATGGGCAAAACGATGGATGTTATGTTATCTTTTGCATGATGTTTTAAGTGATCTTGTTATGTGTTGATGCGATGTGGATTGAAATTTATTGTACCTCTGTCATTGTTTGGTGAATTGTTTTCCGAATAATTTCAGTGGGTATGATTATTGTTCTCTACAAGTTGCAACTTCGCCTAATGGTCGCTTACTATCCTATATGCAGATGATGACAACTCGTAGTGGAGCAGGCGGTAATGGTGGAAATGAGGACCCCAGAGAAAACCGCAATCCACCACCCCCTCCATCCCCGACGGCTGAGCAACTTTTTGCTCAATTTCTTGGAAGCCAGCACAACATTGAAGCTTTGCTGAGGGAAAACTTGGCCCAGGGACATCAACGCCCTGAGCCGAACCAATACAGTTCTTTCAAGGATTTCCTGGATACCAAACCACCAATCTTCAAGGAAGCTACAGAACCATTGGAGGCAGAAGAATGGCTGCATACTTTGGAGCAGAAGTTTCGTTTGCTTAGGCTCACAGAAGAGCTTAAAGCAGAATATGCCGCACACCAGTTGCAGGGACCAGCCGGGATTTGGTGGGGACATCATCGTACCACCTATCCTGCCAATGTTCCTATCACTTGGAGAGTGTTTACTGCTGCTGTTCGAGGTCATTACATTCCGCCGGGCTTGACCCAGATGAAAGTGGCAGAGTTCATGAATCTGACTCAAGGAACTCGGTCTATCACAGAGTATCATCATCTGTTCAACTCGTTGGCTCGCTATATCCCAGACTTCGTTGACACAGACGCTAAGAAGATTGCTAGTTTCAAGAGAGGCTTGAACACTAAAATGGGAAAGGCAGTGGGTACATCTTCCCGTACCAATTTCAATGACTTCATAAGCGACTGTCTGATTCAAGAGAACCATAACAACAAGCATGCTGCTAGCAAGGCCCGGAAGAGGACCTTTGAAGCAGGATCATCACAACCCAGAGGACCACCAGCTCAGCGAAATCTGTATCGACCACCAGCGCCGGGGGCACGTTTTAGGCCGCCGCAGAAGAAGAATCAGCCACAAGCTCAACGCAATCAGAAGCCATACAAGATAGCTGCTGCTCAGGCTCGTGGAGGTCAAGGCAGTTCTTCAGGTTCTTCAGGGAACAAACCGTTGGTTCGGGGACCATGCTACAACTGCAACCAAGAGGGGCACTTCGCAAGGTACTACCCCTAGCCAAAGAAGCAACAGGCCAACTACCCCGCACGCCTGCACAACATGACCGCTGAAGAAGCTCGTGCTGGAGAGCCCGTGACTGCTGGTATGTGTCTTGTTAACCATCATCCCGCAGTTGTTTTGTTTGATACTGGATCATCGCATTCGTTCATGAGTAAAGCATTTGCACAAAAGCATAATCAAGAGGTGTCTGAAATGGATTATGGGTTTCGCGTAAGCTCTGTGGGGAGTAGTGTGTTGTCTAGGCAGATGGTACGTGATGCAACCATCGACATCGGAGGGCATAAGTTTGGAGCCAATTTAGTAGTTTTGCCAGGACTCAGTATGGATGTAGTCCTAGGAATGAGTTGGATGAGTATGTGGAAAGCGGTGTTAGACACTGCAGATAGAACTCTTACCTTATCTGATGCAAGGATTAACACCAAGATACGTATCTCTCTTCCTCGAGGAGCAGATTTTGTTGATCTGTCTTGTACCTTATCTATAGAGGACCTGTCAAAAATTCCAGTTGTTCGGGATTTCCCAGACGTTTTTCCAGATGAGTTGCCGGGTTTACCGCCCAAGCGGGCTGTAGAGTTTACTATTGAGCTGTTACCAGGAACTGCACCGATCTCGAGAAGACCTTATCGTATGCCGCCCAATGAATTAGCCGAACTCAAGACGCAGATTAAGGAACTTTTGGACAAGGGTTTCATTCAACCTAGTGTGTCAGAGTGGGGATGCCCAGCTTTGTTTGTCAAGAAAAAGGACAAGTCTCTACGGATGTGTGTGGATTATCGACCGCTTAATGCCGTGACCGTTAAGAACAAATATCCGTTGCCACGGATAGATATTTTGTTTGATCAGTTATCCAGAGCCAAAGTATTCTCCAAGATCGATTTGAGATCAGGATATCATCAAATTAGAATCCGACCACAAGATATTCCAAAGACTGCTTTTTCAACCAGATATGGCTTGTACGAGTATTTAGTCATGTCTTTTGGATTGACAAATGCTCCAGCATACTTTATGAGTTTGATGAACTCGGTATTCATGCCAGAACTAGATAAGTTTGTAGTGGTGTTCATTGATGACATTTTGGTTTATTATGAGAACCCAGACGACCACGCAGAGCATTTGAGGATCGTCTTGACAAGACTCCGGGAACATAAACTTTACGCTAAGTTTAGTAAATGCGAGTTTTGGTTGAAGCAAGTACAATTCCTTGGTCACATCCTGTCAGAAGAAGGAATCTCTATGGACCCTAGCAAAGTACAAGAAGTAATGGATTGGGAAGCTCCAACTTCAGTTGGGGAGATTCGGAGTTTTCTCGGTTTAGCAGGGTATTACCGTCGTTTCATTCCCGATTTCTCCAAGATTGCCAAGCCCATGACAAGTTTGCTTCAGAAGGATCAGAAGTTTGAGTGGACAGAGAAGTGTGAAACAGCTTTCCGTACTCTGCGGAAATTATTAACCACTGCCCCTGTCTTAGCTCAACCAGATATCGAGAAGCCGTTTGATGTCTTCTGCGACGCATCAAAAGTTGGTTTAGGTTGTGTTCTTATGCAAGAAGGCAGAGTGATTGCTTATGCTTCACGCCAGTTGAGAAAACATGAAGTTAATTATCCTACGCATGACTTGGAATTAGCTGCTGTGGTACACGCTCTAAAACTATGGAGACATTATCTGCTTGGTAACGTCTGTAACATGTACACAGACCACAAAAGTCTCAAGTATATCTTTACTCAACCTGAACTGAATATGAGGCAGAGAAGATGGCTTGAGTTGATTAAGGATTACAATTTGCAGATACATTATCATCCAGGAAAAGCAAATGTGGTTGCTGATGCTTTGAGTCGGAAATCGCATTGTAATAACTTGAGGTTACAACCAGAGGACGAGTTTAGTCTCGAACACCCTGTGATCTTGCGTCACATCGAGCTGCAGAGCACCTTAGTTGATCAGATTCTAGAAGGGCAGAAAATAGACAAGGGAATCTATTATATCAAGGAAAAGCTAAGAGCTGCCACTGAACCCGTAAAACATTTCCGAGTTGATGATAAGGGAGTGTTATGGTTTGATAATCGCTTAGTGGTACCCAAGAATAGGGAACTCAAAAATCAGATCATGGATGAGGCTCATCTTTCCAAGTTGTCTATTCATCCCGGGAGCACTAAGATGTATCAAGATTTGCGTCCAAGATTTTGGTGGACCAAAATGAAGAAGGAAATTGCCGCGTATGTAGCCAGATGCGACACGTGTTGTCGAGTGAAGGCCATTCACCTGAAGCCAGCCAGAACACTTCAACCCTTATCAATACCTGAATGGAAGTGGGAAGAGGTGAGTATGGATTTTATCACCGGTTTGCCTACTACTCAGAGGGGAAATGATTCGATATGGGTAATAGTAGACCGTCTCACCAAGACCGCTCATTTTATACCAGTTAAAACCTGTTATCGAGTACCGGATTATGCGGAGATCTATATCAATCAGATTATCCGATTGCATGGTATACCCAAAGTCATAGTTTCGGATCGCGGAACACAGTTCACCGCACCATTCTGGGAGAAAATGCAAAAGGAATTAGGTACTAAGTTAATCCATAGTTCAGCTTACCATCCCCAGACGTCAGGGCAAACTGAAAGGGTAAATCAGGTTTTAGAGGATATGTTGAGAGCGTGTGTGATCTCAGCAAAGGGATCTTGGGAGAAGTGGTTGCCATTAGCAGAATTTGCTTATAATAACAGTTATCAAGAAAGTATTCAGATGGCACCTTTCGAAGCTCTGTATGGCAGAAGATGCAGAACACCAGTAAGTTGGGTTGAACCAGGAGAACGTCGTTACTATGGAACTGACTTCGTTAGGGAAGCAGAAGAACAAGTTAGAATAATCCAACAACACATAGCAGCTGCACAGTCTCGACAGAAGAGCTATGCTGATAAGCGAAGAAGGCCGCTTGAATTCAAAGTAGGTGACTATGTGTATTTGAAAGTATCACCCATGAAAGGAGTTAGACGTTTTGGCGTGAAAAGAAAGTTAGCGCCAAGGTTTGTGGGACCCTACAGGATAATGGAAAGGAAGGGAGAAGTGGCTTATCAACTACAGTTACCTGAACATTTAAAGGCTATATTCCCTGTTTTCCATGTGTCACAACTAAAGAAATGTCTTCGAGTTCCAGAAGAGGAAGTACAACCGGCCAATATCAAGTTACAATCCGACCTTACTTACCCGGTGAAGCCATATCGAGTACTCGACGAGAAAGAAAGGGTAACTCGCGGAAGAATCTCGAAGCAATATAAAGTATCTTGGAGTGAACAAGACGACCGAGATGCCACTTGGGAAATGGAAGACTATCTAAAGGAAGTATATCCACAGTTTTATAAGGACTGGTTAGTAACTCAAATCTCGGGACGAGATTCCTTTAAGGAGGGGAGGGCTGTAACACCCTAGGTGTTAAGCAACCCTAAGTGCATAATTTGACATCTCATGAGCATAAAGCATCATCATTGCATGTTGCATTCTTTCTTTTGTTAAGTGTCATTTCATGTGACCTTTTGTGATGCTATGCTTGATTGAATGCTTGTGTGTCTTGTTTGTGGAGTGTTTAAGTCTCCTTAGTAGTTGAACCTTGTTGAGGAGTCAAAATGAAGCTAGGTTTATGTTGGTCATGTTGGCTAACCAAGTCTCTAACCCTAGTTGCCTTAATAGAGCCCTAGGAGTCCTTTTGTTTGACTAACTAAGACCTTCTTGATAGAAGCTTCGCATGGCTGTGGGCCCTTAACCAAAAGTGTGTAGAATTTAGAGTAGAACAAAAGTTGTTTAAGGCCCAACTCATGAAAATGAGTTTAACAAGGTGTTTTGGGACCCACAAGGCAGATTTGAGGGAGTTTAGACTTAGAAAATTCTCTAAGTCCTAACTGCCCAAAGCAGTTTCATCTAGCCATCTTTGGAGCTTTCTCGGGAGCAATCTAGGCCGAACCAAAGATCAATCTTGTAACCAAAGTGGTAGTCGGTATGTAGCTCTAAGCAATGGAGCAAGTGGTTTAGCTTTTCATCAAATGGATTAGGAGTTAATCGCGCTCAAAGTCTGGCCGTCAGTCGGCGTGATGGCACTGAATCGGGCCGGGCCGTGCCGTGCCGGCGCGCGCGCGCGGCGTCGTGGCCGACAGCGCCAGGACGTTGCCGCCGCGTGGCGCTCGACGGCCGGCCAAGCCAGTGTCCGCGCGCGGCGTGGCAAGCATGCCTTCGCCCTCGCCCTGTCCGAACCCGCTCCTCCCTCCATTCTGTTCCCCGCGCTCGCGTCTCTCTCTCGCTCTCTGCTCTCGCCGGCGTTCGAGCGGGAAAAGGGGAGAAAGCAAAGCGCCGCCGCCGCCCGCCGAACCTCGGCGAGCGATTACTCGCTCCACCGGGCGCCGCCGTCCAATTCCTCTCGCCAGTTCCTCCGCCCTGGTCTCCTCTTTCTCCGGTAAGGGTTGGTTTCCCCTCTCTCCCGCTCTAGCTGCCAGAACAGTGGACGCCATCCGCAAGCTTCCGCCATGGCCGCCATCGTGACCTTCACGTGGACCGGTCATCTCCGGCCATGCTACCCTGAGCTGAGCCATGTTCTAGTCTTCTCTACCGTCGTAGTAGCTTAGAGCCAGATGGAGACCTCTCTCGTGTCCTGAGTTCGCCGGACCGCGGGCCAGTCGCGCTGTGTCCGCCATGGACCGCCGCCGTGCATCGCGCCGGACAATGCCGGGGATGCCGAAGCCCGGGAGTTGCTCCAATAGGTCACTTGTGACTTGCTTAGGCTAGTGTTAGTCTTGCCGAGTCGCAAGCCACCGGGAAGAGTACCGCCGCCGAGTCGCTAGAGCTGCCGCTCCGCCATGGCCGCCGTCGAGCTTGCTCCGGTATCCCTCTGTCTCAGCGAGTCGGTTAGTTGTGTTCGCCTCGCAAACCCGCACCCAGTAATGGTCTCCGTGTCGCCAGAAGTGTCGCCGTCGACGAGCTAGGGCCGGTCAACGACCACGGCGCAAAACTCCGCCGTTGACCGCCGAGCCTGGCCTCGCACGGTAACGTGCCGAGCCTGGCCTCGGTAGCTTGGTCGCCCTGACCAGCGGGCCCCGACTGGCAGCAAGAAAGAAAGAAAGGGAAGCGTTGGGTGCCGTAGGCCTCGGTAAGCCGGGCGTGCCGAGCGTTTGCCTCGAGCCTCGGCTAAGTCACCGAGCCTCGGTTGAGTCAGTAGCCTCGGCCGAATCGGTTGAGAGTGTTTGAGCCTCGGCCGAGTCGCGCCGAATGTGCCGAAGCCTTGCCTCGGGCCTCAGCCGAATCGCACCGGGTGTGCTGAGCGTTGTCTTATGCCTCGACCGAACCAAGTTGGAGTCCGTACGTTTAGGTTTGAGTTTCCTTTTTAGTTTGTTTTTGCAGAGTTATGTAATGGCTTCAAAAATTCCTACAAGGCTCATTGTAAGTCCAAATCCTGTGAAACAAATTTTGTTAGGTCAAGCATGTTTAGATCTATCAGTGAAAACTGTTAAATGCATTTTTGGTGATACTTTTATGTGTAGATTTATTTAATTTAGAAAAGTGCTGATAACTTGGTAAATGCATAACTAATTATGTATAAGTCAGAAAAATGTGATTCCAGTTTTGTTAGGTTTGTATGAATGTGTAGTTTCAGAGAAAAATATAATATGAGGTTGTTCTGTGAATTAATTTGACAGTAGCTTTCAAAATGCTTAAATGTCGTTTCCTTGTTTATTTTGTAGTAATTAAAATATGAAGAATATGAACCTGGGAATTTAAGCACATTGCTCTTATGCTAGGAAGTTCAGTAGAAAAATAAGAAATCTGTTGTTTGACACTTTTTGCTAGGGTGTGTAGTTCAAAGCACCTTTCCATAATAGAATTTGTCTTTTTCATAGAGGATGAAGTCTAGGTCCAAATGGGATGAAATTTGAACAGAGGGTTAGATTAAGTGTTATTGATCTCCAGTAATTTTTATAGGTTTTTGTGAAGCTGTCTAGGATAGGTTACTGTTATGGGCCTATTTAACTAGATTTAATTCTACAAATAATTAGAGGGTAATAAACCCGTTAAGCAACTTTGATGCGGTGACAACAAGACTTGGTAAGTAGTATGTCGAATTAAATAAGTGAGTAGCAGTAGATGACATGTGCTTATCTCCTGAATGGTTACTCCATGTTGCATCACCATGCATCCCATGTGCATTCATATTGTTAATTCATGTACCGCATCATGCAGGATCGGTAGTGGAAGCCCAGGAGACGCCGGAGGAGCAGCGTCAGGAGGAGACACCCGAGGAGGGGATCCCGGAAGGAGACGCTGAAGACCTGCCGGAGTGCCGTGATCACCGCCCCGCCGACTTCGAGCGAGGCAAGCCCCGGAGCATTCTAACTCCTACGGTTTGCAAATGTTTCTAATTAACCTGAAGATGGATGTTGCATTAGGTTATAGGAATTGATTGCTACCGTTGATGCATTATTACTTATCCTTGTCCACCTGCAAATATTACCTTGTTATCCCTGATAAGTCTAGGCTCGTTTATGCTTAGCCTGCTTAGACCGGTAAAAATCGGGTGATTTCCTGTCTCCCGCATATAGGTGGATACTGATCATGTTTAGCCTTGTGCTATCATGGAGATAACCATGTGATAAATAATTTGAGACCGGGCGGGATGTAGGAGCAGCAGGACATGGGTTCTGTGTGCTAGTAGTCTCCCGTCTGTGTCGATCAGGAACCGACGAAGGCACACCTCAGTCATTTTGAACGTGTCAATCACTTAACGAAGCAGGTGCGGGTACCTCCCGTGAAGCCGAGTAAGGTTTTTCGAGCCGGTGACGGAGATGTTGACGCCTAACACCCAGGGCCTCAGATGTACCGTGGGCAACTATTCTGATCGACCTGGCATGGTCCGAGGGCAGGCAGGGCCTGATCGACCTGGCATGACCGTGGGCAGTTAATAGCTTGAGCGACCTGGCCTTGAGATAACCCCCGGTGTAGAAGGGCCCATGACCGTCCCGCGTGTTGTGTTCTCGAACCTCCTGAAGTGGTCGCCAATGGCCACCTGGCATGGTGTGACGGGCGAGTGTGCGACATTTTATCCCCAGCTGGTAGGAATCGATTATAATCGCCATCGCTCCTGGTTAGTGAGTAACTTGACTGAGCATGTGTTACCGTAGTAATATATGGAATTAATGATGGTTATGGTTGGTGAATCTGAAAGGCTATTAATGAAATAGTCACTCTTGCTTGAATAAGTAGTAAAGTGTTTGCTCTAGATCAGGTGCAAATCTAGATAATCAGGCTGATTACATAAAAGTGACTGCTAATGCTCTATTGATGATTAGTTAATAATAAAGTGCTTTTATGCAAAAAAGGTAAGTGTGGCCAACCCCAGATACAGCCTTGCATAATCCTTGGTGTCGGTTATTTCTGGTTTATGACGGGTAAGTCTAGCTGAGTACCTTCTCGTACTCAGGGTTCTATCCCTTGTTGTTGCAGATGGGCAATGCTTCTTCGGCTATTGCGAGAACTGTCTGTACCCCGTCGAGGGCAGTGACTAGACCATGGGCATGGTCAACTCTTATCTTCCCTGATGCTTTTGTGGACCGATCAAGCATATGGCACTGTATTGTGAACTAAGGACTTGTGTTTCAAAACTATGTTGCTTCCGCTTTTGAATTTAAACTATGGTTTGTAATAATTGTTGAACTCCGATGTATTTGAACTATGTGCGAACTGAATGTACCTTGTGAGCATGTACGCTAATCTATTACGATCTTGGTTAAAGTTGAATGACTTGAAATCCTTCGAGATTTCCGGACTACCGGGTTTGTACGAGCTTAAGTACTTGTAATCTCTGTGAAAGCAGCGATTTAGTGCTTAATCTGGTGCAAATTGGTCGGTTCTGTTACATCTTTGCTACTTGTTAGCATAGGTAATTAAGAGTTTCTCGACGTAGCCATCTATCTACGTCCGAGACTTGGTTTTTGGGGTTGTGTTCGAGCCGGAACTTTTGGAGTTTGGTTTGCTTCTTCTTGGTGGTGCTCCGCTGTGGTCTTAGGGATCATCCACCCTCTTCCAAGGGTCGTGAGCATCACGGTTTCGGTCGCTGTCTCTTGGGGTTGATTTTGGGACATTTGGCCAAAGTTTCTGAAGGAAATTTTTGAGCTCCCATTCACCCCCCCTCTGGTCGCCTTGCTAGTGCTTTCTCGGACCTTCAATGATGACTATGAGATTCGTTTTAAACCGAATCTCAGTCGTATTTTGGACCCTCTGGGCAATCTTGTTTGTGTGATTTCACCCTTTGGGAAAGTCTTTCGTGCGGATTTCTCGGAGTCGTTTGGAATTTCTTGTTGTCTTTTGGCTGGACCTTCCTCCTCCGATCTTTGGAAGTGGCATAGGAGACTTGGTCACATGAGCTTCGACTTGCTTGCAAGACTTAGTTCACTTGGCCTAATCCGAGGATTGCCCAAGTTGTCCATGGAGAAGGATCTTGTTTGCCATTCTTGTAGACATGGGAAGATGGTAGCCGCAGCCCACCATCCGGTGACTCAGGTCATGACTAAGCGCCCTGGAGAGCTTTTGCACATGGACCTTGTTGGTCCGGCTTAGGTAAGCTCGGTTGGGGGGAAGTGGTAGGTGCTTGTTGTTGTCGACGATTTTTCGATATATTCGTGGGTTTTCCTTTTAGCTGAGAAAACTGAGACTTTCTCCTTTGCTCGCAATCTGATTTTGCGTCTTTAGAATGAGTTCCCTATGAACTCAATGCGAGCAATTTGGAGTGATAATGGTTCCGAATTCAAGAATTCGGATTTTGAGAAGTTTTGTAACTCTTTGGGCTTAGAGCATCAGTTTTCTTCCCCTACACACCGCCTCAGAATGGTGTTGTAGAAAGGAAGAATCGGACCCTTGTAGAGATGGCCAGGACGATATTGGGCCGAGGCTATGAGCACTGCATGCTACATTTTCAATCGCATTTTTCTCCGAGCCTTCTTGAAAAAGACCTCTTATGAGTTGCGTTTTGGAAAACTGCCCAAGGTGAGTTATTTTAGAGTCTTTGGTTGCCACTGTTTTATACTTAAGAAAGGCAGCCTGGACAAATTTGAGTCTCGTTCTTCTGACGGTGTGTTTTTGGGTTATGGCACTCATACTCGCGCATATCGTGTACTTAACCTTGACACTAACCGAGTCATGGAGACATTAGATGTCACCTTCGACGAGACCATGGTTTGTCCCTCTTCTCGTTTTGAGCGTGCAGGTGATCATGAGGTTGGTGAGTGTGACACCCCAATTTTAAGAACAAAATTGGAGCACAATATATGTATGCCAGGATCAATTTTCATACATATATCCACATCATAGTAAATATCAAAACAATGCTTTATTAATATATCGAACATTATTACAAAAATGACCCTCGGGTCCAAAAGAATAGTACAGACTCTCAGTCTAACTCTAATGTAGACTCGCGGAAACTGGACACCATCTCCACAGGAAGGTCGACCGGGGGCTGCGCCATCCTAGTGCCAGTCGTCTGGGTCGTATCCACCGTCTTCTTGGTACTCCTGCTCCGCATCGTAGACTCCAACGTCTGGGTGGGGTAGCAGGGGTTTCAAAGAGGAAGGGTGAGTACATCGAAATGTACTCCGCAAGTGTAGGAAATAAATGCTTATGAGGCTATTAACAAAGGTAGGCTGACTCTGTTTGACTCAAGCGCCTAAAGCAACACATCCTATTAATCCTATGCACCTATTTACTAGGTTATAACCACAGTCTCCAAAAGTAACCACACTCAGAGTCGCACCGAGCAAAACCACACTCAGAGTCACACCGAGCAACCAACACTTGGGGTACACCAAGCAACAACACTTGGAGTCACACCAAGCAACCACACCTGAAGTCCATCAGGCAAACCACACCTGAAGTCCATCAGATGACCCGAACCAGTAACCAGCTAATCTCGAAGAAGTCCAAGCCCGCTCGTGACCGTGAGCACGGCTGATATATCAGTTTATTTACTCTGCAGAGTTCGCACATCTTTACCCATGAGTCGTGTTGCCCTTGTGCCCGAGGTAGCTAGTCTCTTAACCCACTTCCAAGGTGGATCGGCAGGGTTCACTACAAGGCCGTTACAAAGAGTTCTCCTATGCGTATTAGTTCCATATGTCACGACATAGAGCTACCTTCCGTAATAACACCAGGTCTGGCGCCCGAGCCTGGGAATCGCTCCCGTACCAAGCAGTATCCTGCGTAGAAGAAGCCTTGTCCCATGTCCATATGTAACTAATAACGACATAAGGCTTCTCTAATTATTTAGCCAGTCCCAGAGCCATATAGGCCTCATGGTTTGCGCTGTTTTGCTGGGTTACAGGCTTCGAGAACCGGGTCCTAGGGATCCAGACAGGATAACAAACCACTAACCCAAACCAACGCCAAGTCCCATGGCAAACCGTAACGCCGAGTCACATGGCAACCATACGCCAAGTCACATGGCTCCACACCACCACACGGTCCATCCTGCCGGATATACCTACTCACCATACTACACAATTACCAGACCACATGTTCCATAGATTATTAATTAGAATTAATATTAACCATCCCATCCCAAGACTGCAAGGCTAAGCATGACTTCTAACCATGTTATCCCAACCAGGTGACAAGGAAAATAGTACAAGATCTAGTAAACCATATCATGAGATTCAATATTAGACTCTGCATGCAACTACTAGATCTAACTACTCTAATAAAAGAAAAATAAATACAGGTGCAAGATGTTCAAGGACACTTGCCTTCGGGCTGGGTCGAAACTGTAGGATCACAAGAAGGGTCGGGAGCGTCCTCGAACTCCGCACTCTCTGGATCACACATCAATGCATGGCCCAAACAAAGCAAATAAGTAATAGTACATCAATAGTAGGAAAACAGAACGTAAATAGATCTACTGCGTAGAGCTTGACGAGACGAATCTAACGCAAGTTGAATGGGTCAAATTGGACTTAAAATGAACAAGTTATGGGCTTTTGATGTTGGATGGCATTTCTGTAAATCATTTGAACTCATTTTCGTATTTTAAATAAATAAAACGAAAAAGAAAAGCTGGCTGGACCGGGCCTCATTTATTCGATGGTGCAGGGGCTAGATTGAATGAATTCGTAGATTCGGCGCAAAGTGATGTTGGACTGCGGGTTCATTTCGTAAAAGTATGAGGGCTAGTTCACAAAATGGCCGAGCCAGTCGGTGTGGACTGGCGTGGATGCCACGCGGCGTGTGGTGAGTGGTGCGATGCTCTGATGTGGATGCTTGTGTGGCGGAAACGTGTCAACTGAGTCAGCTATGCTGACGCGGCCAGTTGACTTGGTCTGAGATCGATCTAAGTCACTAGTTTCAGATCGGACAATCAGGGAGGGTGTTGGGGTCCCTGTAGCTGGCAGCGTCGGTGGTCAGCGCGGCCGAGACGGCTGTGCGCCATGGGCGACGGTCTGTCCCTGCCGGAGACCCGGCGAGATGGCGCCGCAGACCATGGTAGGCCAAGGGGAGGGCATAGGGGCATGGTGCTCGGCCTCGCGGACTCGGAGATGGTATTAGCGATGCCGACCGGGGCTCAGAAACGCTGACAGAGGGGGGGTGGCGGCGGTGGCCGATGGGAGGGGACAGTGGGAGCTCGCCGGTATGCCGGGGCAGGCGGTCTACACGGCACGGTTGGCCATGCCGAGAGCACCGAAGCACAGAGCTTGGCGCTGCGGACCCGGTCGGGGTCATGAAGGGGCGCGGTGCGGTAGCCGACAGTGTCAGAGCACGAGGGAGCCATGGGAAACAGCAGAGCTTTTGCCGGCGCGGAGGAGAACCAATCAACGGGCCATGGCTTACCAAATTGAGGGTACCAAGGGAGAGAGTAGAGGGAGGCGAACCTTCTGAGGGTCTCGACGTGGTCAGGGATGAACCAGAGAGGAGCAATCGACGGCAGAGGCGGCTGCTCTGCTCTGTGCGCTACGGCGGGTCTGGAGCGTCGGCGTCGGCGACAAAGGACGATACGCCCACGGGTCGACGTCGCAGAGTGGCGTCGAGGCCTCGCAGTGGTCCTGCGACCTCGATGCGGGTGATGGAAGGGATCAGAGGTGGGTGGAGTGGGGACACTAGAGCTCGAGCGGAAGCTCATTAATGGCGGCGGGTGAGGGTGACCGGTGTTGTGGAGATGGGATCCGTGATATAGGCAGAGGGTTGGTGGAATGGCGGCGGTGTGTAGCGCACGACGCCTAGGGCTAGCTCAAATAACCAGAGGGGGAGAGCGGGGATGGAGGAGCTGGCCGCAAAGCTCGGCAGCCGGTTATGGCAGATTGGAAAGGAGAGGCACGCAGAGGAATCAGCGTGCGGGTGAGGCGGTCTCAGTTAGGTCGTTGTGGAGCAGGGTGCGCGGTCGCGTCTGGAGAGGGCGTGGATGGCTCGATCCTGCGAGGCCACCCAGTCGTGGCGCCGTCCGAGTCCATGCCGCGGCGAGAGGAAGGGGAACGGGCTGACAAGAGGGACCCAGTCGTTAGTGTCTGCAAGGGAAGGTGAGGCGGGGCGTTGTGGGAGGCGCTGCGGGCTACGACTCGCGGGTGGGAAGAGGGGGAGCGTCCGGCCTGCTGGCACTGGGCCAGGGGAAGGGTGAGGCCGAGGGGGAAGTTGGCCTAGCGGCCGGTTTTGGCCCATGCCAAGTTGCAGGCGTGGAGGAGAGGGAAAAGGGTGAGAACGCGGCCCATGCGACAAGGAGGGATTCTGAGGGAGTTGGGCCGAGGGAGGGACTGGGCCAAGGCCGGTTGGAGGAAGAAGGAGAGGGTATGGCCCTTTGCCATTTCTCTTTTGATTTTCTAAACTTTTCAAAAGCCTTTTAAATTCAAATTCAAATCCAGTTTGAAATCAAATAAGTTTTGCACAGTTTTGAAAATATTTTCCCTAGGTTTTGAAAATAAAAGTTTGAGTTTGAAAATTTTGTAAACTTTCATAAACCTTTTATTTATTTTCTAAATAGAGTAAATTCGATTCGCCCTATACGGGTTTAATAAAATTCTTTTTCACCCAATAAAATTGTGCAACGGCATGAATGCAACAAACACCTGGTTAGAATTTTTCCTCCATCTAAGGTTTTGGCCATTTCCTAACTAAATTCTATTTATTTTAATTTATTTAAAAACCCAGGGTGTTACAAACTTACTCCCTTAACTTGAATCTCGTCCCGAGATTCGGAGGAACTATAGTCAATACAAAGAAGCAAATCAAACAAGAGCACAAGCACATGTCAAACAACGTTCTACGAGTTCAACAATTTATGGTGGGCACCTACTATTGGAGTACCTACTTTAAATCAGAATTTGAATTTTCAGTAGAGACAGAATACAGAAGTGGGAAAAAGGGTGAGGCTTTTAAAAATAGTTTTGTAAACTCAACAACTGAGAATATATATGATGAATGATTGACTTTGATAAGGAAGGTTTGAGGCTTTTACCTGGTTTAGTCCATATCTCGCTATGCGCTTAATGTTTATGACTAACCGGTGGCGTGAGTTGTGTTGTGTTTATGTGTTGGCGTGTGTGTGCAACATGTGTCTCTTGGCTGTGTTGATGTGCAGGTGTGGAGCTCGGAGACAGTGGTCTATGGCGAGGTGAAGGTCAAGTAGAGACGTGCCGTGCCGACGGACCGGGTGCGGTGAAGGATGGGCGTGCCGTGCGGCGGACGTGCCATGCCGAGGTACCGGGCGGTGAAGGGCGGACGTGAGGCTTGGACTGAGGGACCAGAGGGCTAGAGGACCAGCTGTGGTAGCTGGCACGTGGCATCGGCAGGCGAGGGCACATGGGGATGTGCGGTGCATCGGCCGAGTCGGGAGGAAGGCGCTGGAGTCGTGTCACTTGGCGGGAGGTCGGACACGGGCTTGCGTGCGGCGCAAGTGCCGTCGGCCAAGTCAAGAAGGAAGGCGAAGGCGTTGTGCCCGGCGTGGAGGCTGGACATGCATCGGCATCGGTGCCGGTGATCGGGGTGTGCGAACCACATCCCGTCTACGGTGCGGGTTTGGTAGCTGAGCCTCAAAAAGCTACCATCGACGGTTTCCAGGTTTGGGCCTCAAAACCTGGGTGGCCGGTTTCCGAGTTTGGGCCTCAAAACTCGGCGAGGACGGTTTCCAGGTTTGGGCCTCAAAACCTGGGCTTGCGGGTTTTCGAGTTTGGGCCTCAAAACTCGGGGTGGACGGTTTCCCGGTTTGGGCCTCAAAACCGGGGGTTGGTTCGAAAGGACGGTCGTCGCGTGGCGGCACCGAGAGGCTTGCGTTGCGGCGAAGCTATTGGTGAGAAGGCGCGGCGGTCGACGGTGGCGGCACGTGGCGGCATCAGGGAGGTCGCATCGAGGCGAAGCTACCGGATGTGCGGGCGTGGCCGTCGGATCAAAACTGTCAAGTGTGGACGGTTTTATCCCTGGGGGGTATTTGGGTTGAGTGCTTAATGTAAGGGCGTTTTGGTCTTCGGATGTGCACCTATATATATGAATCGGGCTGCTAGGGCAGCCATATCCTTGGCAATCCTGGGAGCGGTGTCACTCTCATTTTGCTGTTTGTGAGAGGAGGCTAGGGTTAGGGAGAGTTGGCTCTTGTTCTTGAGCTTTTCGCCATCCAAGCTTTGATCTGCTGGAGTGGCTTGTATCCCGACACCGAGTGCTTAATGAATCATCCATTCCTCTGAATCCAAGGGTCAAATTCATGGTGGAATTCGCGTTTTGATTTTGTTCTTCGTGTTCTTCGCGTTCTCCTTTTTCTCCACGATTTTCTCCTCCCCCGATCTCCCTCTACGCTGCATCTTTTGCGATTCCGTTTGAATCAACTTGTTCTTTGATGTGAGGAGAATATTTCGACCGGAGGAATTCATCTCTACCCTCACGAACAAGTAGATCGAGCCGAAATCGTTTTCGTTCTTCGTTCTTCCCCTTTTACGGTGTTCTTCGGATTTCTCATGGTGTAGTTAGATTGAAGCGATGATATCCTAGGATTAGCTTCCCAACACGTAGAAGAACACTTGGGTGAAGTTTGGTCACAGCCTCGTTCGATTTGGTGAAGATCCAATCGATTTTGGTTTTGACCCGAGCAGTTTTTGTGCTTTCTGGGAGATCGCGGACAGTCCGCCATATTGGCCGCGGACAGTCCGCCGTAGGCGCGGACAGTCTGCCAAGTTAGGCGCGGATAGTCCGGCCATCGGGCTCCAGCCGATTCAGTGGCTGCGCAGCTCGGTTGGTTAGGTCAACAGTGACCGGCGGACAGTCCGCCAGTGTTGGGCGTGGGCAGTCCGGGCGTGAGCAGAGTCGTTCCAGCAGCTTTGCTATTTTTCACGTTTAGCCGGCGGACAGTCCGCCAGGACCCGCGGACAGTCCGGGGTCCTCATCGGACGCGGCTTCGGGCAGGCATCGGACGCTCATCGTTCACTGTTCATGTGAACCGCGGACAGTCCGGCGTGCAAACCGCGGACTGTCCGGGACCCGTCCAGCAGCTGTTGCAGAACAGTTTGTTTTTGGGTCTTTTGCCAGCGGACAGTCCGGACTCCCAGGCGCGGACAGGCCGCCCTTGACCGGACAGTCCGGCACCAGCAGCCCGGACAGTCCGGGATCCTGCTGAGAGCTGATTTTCAGTGCATTGGCTCTCCCGGCTTTTTCGCTTCGTTTCCGGACTTCTCGTTTGCTCCTAGAGTTCACCTAGGAACCTCTCTACATATCTTTGCTACGCGTTAGCATCGGTATTTGGAGGAATCTCGACGTAGCTCTCTATCTACGTTTGGGAGTGGTCTTTTAGCCACGAACTTGACTCGGAGTTTTGGGAGTTTTGTTTTGCTCCCTTGTGCGGTGCCTCGCTATGATCCTAGGGATCATCCACCCTCTTTCTAGGGTCGTGGGCATCGCGTTTGAGTCCGAAGCTTTTGGGGTTGATTTTGTTGGGACAGAGGCTGTAATTTTGAGAAGAAATTTTTAGGCTCCCATTCACCCCCCCTCTGGTCGCCTTGCTTTAGCATTTTCGGTCCTCCAATTGGTATCGGAGCCAGTTAAGGATCTCTCTACCTTAACCGGTTCCGGATCCGCGAAGGTGACCTTTTAGAGTGGTTTGGCTTCCGACGTGGTTTGCCGAGGTGTTAAGCTTTTGTTTGGCTAACACTAATGGTGCTTTTCGAGATGGCACCAAGTTCTTCTTCCTGTGTGTCTTTGTCCTTAGGTTTGAGTCTTGGACATGTGATCGAGGACGACACTTTGGCAAGAAGGAGGAGTACGGCTCTTGAGGCGGAACGCGAGGTGGATGCTTTGCTGGGCTTCCTAGGAGATGATGAGCATTCGACGGAGGATCGCATACGCGAACTTGGCAAAGCCAAGAAAGGTATTCTTGCTGCTTGTCTTGGGACCTTATCCCAACAATTTGAAGCTTGTTGTGATGATAACTTGAGATATGATGAGCTTTGCGATACCTTGCATAGAAAGATCAAGAAGTTGAAATGCTCCATTGATAGGTTAAAATGTGGCCTTTTTCATTGGAAGTCTAGTGCATCTTTACCTTGCACCTCTTGTAGTGACATGGTTAGGAAGAATGATGAGCTATGCTTTTCTCTTGCTAGCTTAGAATCTGAAAATGAAACATTAAAATCAAATGCTTCCATACCATGTCTTGTTTGCTTTGACTTGCGCAAGGACCTTGTTTATGCTAAATCTGAAATAGGCTTGCTTAGGTCAAAAGCTTCTTTACCATGTGTTTCATGTGAGTCTTTGCATGCTGAAATTAATAAATTAAAATTGACTCACTCCACATGTGTAGATGAACTTGAGCATGCTAGGGCTGAAATTGTAGAGATAAATGCTAGGCCTTGTAGCTTGTGCTCTTTGAATAAAGATGCTTGCCTTACTTCTTGTGCTAATCATGATTTGTTGCTTGATGTGAATGGTGATGTTTCTTCCACCGATTTCATTTGCACATCATGCATTGATTTGGAAAAAGAAGTTTTGGTTTTGAAGCAAATGCGCGATGATATGAGCGCTAAGTTGGTTTAGCACAATGATATGAGTGCCAACCTTGAGAGGGAAGTCGAGCTCTTGCGTACCACATATGCCGAGTGCATAAAAGAGGAGATGGAGAATCTGAAAAACACTCCTTGTGGTACTTGTGATCGCCTCATGTTTGAGAATGAGGTTTTAGCCAAAAGGTGCAAGAGTCTTTGTGCTAAGTCTTTTGAGTCACGCATTTCTTCCAACTCCGATGTTGATATTTCTAAGTTTGCATCTTTGCAACCAGAGTTGAGTTCTTGTGTTGCGCGTGAGTCTTTTAACGATAGCACTTGTGTCAAGGTTTCGGATAGCTCTTTTATAGCTACTCCTAACCTTGCTGTCTCTTCGAGTGATGTCCAAGGGACTTCTCTTGACAAGGGTGCTTCTCACATTTTTGGGACTCGTGCTCCCAATCCGATTTTCCATTGCACCTTTTGCAAGAAGGATGGACACTCATTCGATTTTTGTTTTCGCCATGTCAAGCACGAGCGGCGTATTCGAGCTAAGGCTTTTAGGAAGTCGCGTAGCCTTTCCCATGGCACGTGTGCTCCTAGTGTTGGCACCAAGTTGGTGGTTGATGCTTCTTGCTCTAAGTCCCAAGGGACCTCTCACTTGTCGGAGAATGGTGTGCCTTCCAGTAGGCCTTTGTACCATTGCTCTTTTTTGTGAGAAAGATGGGCATCAAGAAAGGTTCTGCTATCGGCGTGCCAAACGCTTGTGCTAAGCTCGCTCTTCTAGGAAGATGGTGATTCATAGCCCGTCTCATGGCATGAACACTTGTGCTCCTAGTAAGAAGCCCATTTTTGTTGATGGGATTTATGACTCCTTTTCTAGTGGGATAGGTCATGGTCGTGGACAGGCTTCTAGTGCTTCTTTTCTTGGTCCACGTCATGCTTTTCATGGTGCATCTATTGGTTCTTCTACAAAGCTCACCGGTAGCAAAACCTCTTGGAGGCAAATCTGCGGGGTGTAGAGAACCATCAACTTTCTGATCACATCTAAAAGATCAAGCTCCATCATGCGCAGTTTCCACCCCGAGTCCTCATATTCTACACACAAGAGGACCCAAAGTAACCCGAGTCTTGGATTCCCGAAGGGTTAGCAAGCAGTACTTGGGAATCTAGGGAATGCGTAAACATCTTAACTTATCATGTGGTTAGCATGATGCAAAATGTGTTCAATGCAATTGTGAAACACCCTTGGAAGCATTCTGAAGGACCGAGAAGCGAACCGAAAGCGGACCAAGGGGGGGGGGTGAATGGGACAGCTCAAAATTTCCTACGGAAAACTAGATGCCACTGTCCCAAAATCGAACCCAAGAGCGAAACCTAAGAACTGCTAATAGGCCACGACCACTATGATGTAGGGTGGAGTCTTCTCCTAGAAGCACAGCGGAGGGACACTAGACAACTAGAAAGCCAACGCAAAGACTCGAGAAAAATCAATTCCGACACTGACAATCGACGAGCGAACCGCGGACGAAACCGTGCGAAACCAGTCCACATCGGACGCTGGCCTGCGTCCGATGCCAGACCACGGACGCGTCGATGCAGACTGGGGCGGTTCTGGACTTACGTTCCACCACGGACGCTGTGAACAGTGATCACCCAGCAGTCGCATGCAAGGGACCTCCTGCGGCGTTCCGATGGACAACGGACGCGTCGATGCCGTAGCGTCCGATGCACAAACTAAAACGCTTGGTGAAAACGTGACACGCGTTCACGGAGCGTCCGATGCTAGGACCCCTAGCGTCCGAGTGCTCCGTGAAGCGGTTCGAGTGCCCCGAAAACAGCGCTGTTCTTACACGATTACAACCCGATCTCATTCGAATCAATGCCCTAGCCTAGGATTCGATTGAGAGTCACAAGGATGTTAGTGAGCTACTCCTAAGAGATCATGGCTCGAACCTAACTCCAAACTCGGTGGAATCAGAAGAAAATTCGGGGTAGGGAGGCAAGAACGCAATCCAAAACGAATAACGACTCGATCTCCTAGAACGTGAGGTTAGAGATTGATCATTCGGTGGAAAGGAGAGCCTCCGATCATAGAACAACTGGTTCAAACGAATTGCAGAAGATGAACCGAGCAAAGAGATCAAGCGACGGGAAACCATGCGGGGAGAAAAAGGATTCCGCGAAGAACACAAAGGAAACCGCGAAAATCACTAGCCACGCAAACTCGAATTAAGGACGCAATCAAGCCATCGATCTGTGCTCCAAAAGTGAGGATACGGCCTCACTCTCAAATCAACAGTTACACAGAGTGGAGTCTCTCTTGCGGATCTCAACTAGAGAGCAGGGATGGGAGAGTGGAAACCTAGGTGCTAGGAAGCAATGACTGCGGCTAACGGAGATTGAGATAGGGAGGAGGGTGGTCTCCCCTAGACTACTATACTAACCTAGCCTAAGTCTATTTCCTACTCCTACCCGTCTTCTCTAATCTAACTTACAGAGCGGACCAGCTAACCCTAAGGCTATTCTAGTCCACCCGTGGTGGTAGGTAGATCCGACGGCTACCCCGACACGGTCTTCCGCGGTCGCCTCCACGCAAACCTTCGATTCGCCGCCACGTGCCGCCCCCACTCTGCCACCCCCGGTTTTTGCGGCCCAAACCGGAAACCAGCCTTTCCATCAGCCCCCGCGTTTGAGGCCCAAACCGGGAAACCAGCCTCCAGCCGAGGTTTGTGGCCAAACTCGGAAACCGTCCGCGCCCGAGTTTTGAGGCCAAAACTCGGAAACCGGCCCACGCCCAGGTTTTTGAGGCTCAACCTGGAAAACCGTGCGACCCCAGGTTTTGTGGACTCAACCTGGAAACCCAGCACCCAGGTTTTGAGGCCCAAACCGGAAACCGTCCACCGTTTGTTTTCCGGGTCTACCAACAAAACCGGCGTCGTAGAGGGGATGCACCGCCTGTGCACCCCTTCCACCGACATGATCGCACTTCTCGCCTGCTTCGCTGTCGCAGGCGCCAGCCACCACAGGTGATCCTCCGGCCTCCAGTCCATCAGTCCAAGTCCACGTCCGCCCTTCACCGTCCGATAATCGGCATGGCACGTCCGCCGCACGGCACGCCCATCCTTCATCGAGCCCGGTCCGTCGGCACGGACGTCGCAACTTGACCTTCACCCGCCATCGATCACTGTCTCCGTGCTCGACACCTGCAAACACAAGCCAAGAAACATGCGCATCACTCCATTGACAATCACTCACACACAGAGATCGGCATACACCCATGTCATCGCAATACTCCCCTTGATGAGTGCATTGTCAACTCCACAACAAATCAGCGAATACAGAAGAAGAAGGTAGGAAGAGTGGGAGAGAGAAAACCCAACCAAATGACCCAGAAGCCTTAACAAAAGCCGAAGAAGGTCAAGCTGATGAAGCAAAAACTTGGTCCCAAAGCATGGGCAACGGCTGACGCAACCAAGTAAGCAAAGGTAGCCCGCAAGAAGAGGTAGAACAGGCCTCAAACACGCTAGCAGATAGCAAGAAGATCGGAGGACAACAGAAGCAAATGCTAGTCCCTCAAGAGAGAGACACAGGGCTCAACACAACTAGCAAGAAAAACACTCCGAACCAATTGAAAATCAATGCTAGTCCTCCAAGATAGAGGCACAGAGGCTCAACACAACTAGCAAGAAAATCACTCCGAACCAATTGAAAATCAACCCGAACCAAAGGGAAAGCACACCAGACGATACCAATTGAAAGCCAAAATGAGAAGATTATGAAAGCTCATGAGAAGCTAGGAACGTTAGTCCCTCAAGACAGAGGAAACGGCTCAACACAACTAGCAAACTCCCCTCGGCAAATGCAAGCAAATAGGACAAAAGATTTTCAGGGCATATGATTTGCGTAATTTCTCCCCCTAGTTGAAAATGCACTTCAAGGCCAAAAGGTTCGGGAGAAGCAACTCTCTTCACATAAAACTCCCCCTGAACACAAGAATCTCCTTCCACAATGCATATGAAGTCAAAATGCAAGTTAGGAGCTTCAAGGATATTGTCAAAGAGTGCAAAGTATGCTCTAATTCAGTATAGCTCAACATCTCCAATTAAGCAGACCAAATAGGCAAAGCTCAAACTGATCACTTATACGAAATATGAAGCATATGAGCATGTGAGCAGTTTTTAAGCAAAGGATAGTCACCATCAACATAGCACTAGACATGTATAGAGGAATCCAAACAAGTGCTAAGCATATATTACAAGGTGAACTACCCCTAGCAAAGTTCAATATCATGCATAGGAATGAAACATATCACTTGTGATTTCAAATCATATCGGAGTTGCAGAGGTAAAAGAATTCACAAGTATTTAGCAGTGATTGCCGGAGGTTGAAAGCTTGTCATCGCCTAACTTTTCAACCGTAGCGAAGCCTATGCCGAAGCAATCAGAAGCTTAAAGCAACGGTTTCGTCATACACTACATGGCCTAAGTTTAACTCAAAGTGCAATGAGAAACAGTCTCATACCATGAGTTGGTGACAAGCAATCCATCTCGATCTTTCAATTCAACAATACTTGGTTCAATTTTAAGCAAGTTATGACAAACAACCAAGTCAGTGAATGACTCAGAAACTAGAGACATAGCACACCTAGCATATATGAAAAGCAGGAAGTGGACTCAACACCCTACACATGCTAGTTGCATATATCAATGTGAACATTTTCAGATTTTATACATAGGCATAATCACCATTCAAAAAAAAAAAAGCTTGCTCAATAACATGTAACAGTGATCAGAAAGAGCATAAGCTAACAAGCATCATCATAAGTATCGGAGCAATACTAACAAGAGCATAATTACATTCTAGTGAATTAGACATAAGCTCAGAATGTAAAGCGTATGCCCGACACAAAACTGAAGGAAAGAAGATACCAAAAGGAGAGACTCAAGAAACCAAAAGAAAAGAGCCTCAAATTAAAGAGGTCAGTCTGTACATCTCAAAATGCGTTCCCCTCTAAAAAGGGAGAAACACACACCAAGCTCACCACCTCAACCTATTAAAGGTTGATTCGTCTAAAGGCTGGTGAAAATATCAGCCAATGAGTGATGAGTATCGACATGGACGAAGGTCGATATCACCCTTCTATGGTGGTCTCGCAAGAAATGAAAGCGGCACATCAAGTGTTTTGGTTTTCGAGTGAAGCACAGGGTTCTAGCAACGCTAATGGCACTCGTGCTGTCCACTCAAAGCAAAGGAACTCGAGTAAAGCTCAAACCCAAATCACGCAAAGTGGCCATCACCAGAGTAACTGGGAACAGCAGCTAGCGCAGCAACTATTCAACCTCCGTGGTAGACTGAGCGACACTAGACTGCTTGCGAGAAGACCACGACACAAGAGAAGATCCAATAAACACTGGCAAGTCCCTGAAGTAGACTTGCGCTCAATGCGACAACCGCAAAATCAGCATCAGAAAAGCCACAAAGCGAGAGGGTGGAAGAAGCAGAATACCAAATCCCGAGCTCAGGCGTGAAACGAAGGTACCTGAAGATGCGCGTCAACGCCATGACGGAAAGCGTTGCGCTAGCCTGAAAGCGCGGCACAAGCACACGGCGAAACTGAATGTCCCGCCGTGTCGCCGTCAGGGTAGAGCAGTCGATCCAATCATGCTGCGGTACTCCTTCTGGTCACTGCTTCTCCATCCGTGTCAGCATCCAGGGAGTCGTCGTCGACATGGGCGTTGGAGAGGCTTGGCCTCACCATGTCGAAACCGTCTTCAGAAGTCCCTTGTGTACTTGCCCTGGTGCAAAACGTCCCCCTCGCGGGATTGCTTAATTTGCAACCCGAGAAAGAAAGTCAGCTCGCCCTATCATGCTCATCTCGAACTCCCCTGCTCATAGTATCTGCAAACTTGGCAACCAAAGCGTGAGAAGAACCACCGAAAATGATATCATACAGTAATTTGGATCAAGAGAGTATCTTTGCCTGCTTGAGGAGAAAGAGCGTTTTTATCTTAACATCCCATTTTAAAACCCTTAGCTAGCAAAAAGGTTTTAATTCTCATACTCAAGCTTAGGGGCTTGTTTTCAAACCATACAAAGCTTGTGGAGTTTAAAGACATGGTTTGGAAACTTGGGATTTTCAAAACCGGGGGTTGCTGGACATAGACCTCCTCATCATATAGCCGTTAAGAAGGCACTTGACATCCATTGAAAAGGTTGTGAAACCCATGGATGCAGCATAAGCCAAAGTAATCCTAATAGACCTCCAAACGAGTACATGAGCGAAGTCTTCACTCATAATCTATCCCCTCCTTCTGACTATAACCCTTCGCTACAAAGCGGGCCTTGTTTCACAATGTGGCCCTCCTCATCCTTGCTTGTTTTAAAAACCATTTTGTCCCAATAGGTTTACAGTCAGGAGGTGGTGGCACTAGAACCCAAAACCGATTTTTTCCTCAAAGTTCTCTAGCTCCTCATGCATGGCATGACCCAATCCGGATCCGTCAATGCGTGTCCAACATCTCGGGCTCAAAGACGCAACAAAAGCAGAATGAGCAAAGTGCGAGTGTGCTTGACCTGGAGCGAGTAACTCGCCGTACGATGTCGCCGATCATCTGTTCAGGGGGTGCTGGGCTGGATGTGTCGTGGCGCCTCCCGAAGAAGTAACCTCCCCCTCAACAGTAGCTGGTTCCACCCCGGTACAAAAGGTACCGCGCGAGGTGGATCCCACGGCCCCCAGGAAGAAGACGTCTCGGGGCCACGGGTCGTCGTCGAAAGCCGCTCCGCGGCGCGGCAGGCGGAGGGGGGTGCTGGATCATCTATACCTTCAGCACCCTCTTCCTGTCATCGAAAAGAGGCTCTCCAACTCGTGATCACTTGCACGCTCAAAACGAGAAGAGGGAAAACAAGAGTCTCGTCGAAGGTGACATCTGATGTCTCCATGACTCGTTAGTGTCAAGGTTAAGTCACACGATAAGCTCGAGTGTGAGTGCCATAACCCAAAAACACACCGTCAAGAACGAGACTCAAACTTGTCTAGGTTGCCTTTTTTCAATATAAACAGTGGCAACCAAGACTCTAAAATAACTCACACTTGGCTGGCGACCAAACGCAACTCATAAGAGGTCTTCTTCAAAAACACTCTCAGAAAAATGCGATCGAAATATAGCTGCAGTGTTATAGCTTGGCCCAATAGCTCGCCTAGGAGTCTATGCTCATCAAGCATCGTCCTGGCCATCTCAACAAGGGTCCGATTCTTCCTCTCTACAACACCATTTGGGGTGGTGTATAGGGAGAAGAAAACTGATGCTCCAACCAAGGCATTTACAAAACTTCTCAAAATCCGAATTTTAAACTGGAACCATTATCACTTAAGTCGCTCGCATCGAGTTCAAAGGGAACTCGATTCTAAGACGCAAAATCAGATGCGAGCGAAGGAGAATGTCTCGGACTTCTCACTAAAAAGAAGACCCACGAATACCTCGAAAAGTCGTCAACAATAACAAGCACATCACTTCCCCAACCGAGCTCACCGAGCCGGACCAACAAGGTCCATATGCAAAAGCTCTCCGGGGCGAGGTCATAACTTGGTCAAAGGATGGTGGAGCAGCAAACATCTTTCCATGCCGGCAAGCATGGCAAACTAGATCCTTCTCCAACGAAAACTTGGGCAATCCTCGGATAAGCCAAGTGAGACTAAGTCTTGCAAGCAAGTCAAAACTCAGGTGACCGAGCTCCTATGCCACTTCCAAGATAGAAGAAGAGGACTAGCCAAAAGACAAGCGGAAGATCCAAACGACTTTGAGAAATCGCGCGAAAGACTTCCCAAAGGGTGAAATCAGACATACAAGACACCTGAGGATCTAAGATCCGGCTAAGGTTCGGTTTGAAACGAATCTTCATAGCTTCAAGAAAAAGTTGCGAAACAGAAAGCAAGTTAAAATGCAGGTTAGAAAAACAAGAGCAAACCTCGCGCAACACAAAGTGCTCATTAACCGACTGCACCAACGGACAATACCTTGCCCTTACCTTTGTCGCCGAAGGTTATGTACTCCTTTTCGGGACCGGACTATGGTGGAGAACATTGGCATTTCCGGTCATGTGCCTCGAGCAAACCGGAATCCACAAGCCAATGTGCCTCCAACCGCTCCTCCTACAAAATCATAACAGACATAGGGTGAACATACGGTCCAACACTGGGGTTAGTATGATAGAAGGAAACCAGTGTTGGGCCGGCTGCTCAAAAGAACGGTAGTGTAAAAACCATCCTGTCTAGGGGGATAGCGTCACACGCACAGGAAAAACGTGTCCGCTGGGAAAGAAGCGACTCACCGCGAAACTCTACCTGCGGTGGGACAAAGCGCTAACAAAAGCCTCCGCCACGGGGTCCGTTACCTGCAAAAAGCAGGACCCCGTGGGGCACGCTCTCTACGAGGCTACGCCTAGGAGCCTGATGCTCAACTCTAGCGTCTTCTCGGAGCTCTTCCTGCCTAGGCCTCACACAACTGAGGTGCTCTACTCAGGCCTAGTCTCCCTCCTAGGGGCTCTCTCCCTGCTTGCCTAGGCTGGGGATGCTCCCTCCAGACCTAGCAGCTCTCCCCTGAGGCTTCGGAGCATGTCACACCACGAGCTGGGTGAAACATGTCCGGTTCTGCACTCCCTAGCTCGGCGCGCCTCTCTCCTGCGGCCTAAAGACGAACTCACTCAGGTGACCATCCCGCCACAAAGTCACACTGAAACCCACCCCGCAAAGGGGGTTGTTGGTTTGCAGGATGTGGGTATGGTTCACTTGCCTGCCTTCTGTGGCAATCCTCTCGGATGGGTGGCATTGTGTCAAGCTTGTTCTTTAGGTGATTGGGCTGGGTTGCATTGTGGATTCTGGGTGGACCTTGGGGGATTAATACTATACTCCATCCTTGGTGACAGGCTTGGCAGGCTCTTTGGGTGGAAGCTTGGTTAGTTTGGGAGTAGTGGTGGAGTTGGGCTTCTCACAGGGGTTCAGACCACTAAACTCTCCAATCTTACCAAAAGCTGAAAGATCAACACTCTGGCCAAGACCTACACCAGGAGCCCCAGCAGCTCGCTTGAATTGGGAGATCATCATCCCGAGCTGAGGCTCACCACAAGACACCCATGACAAGACGGTCCGAAGGTATGTGTTTTCCTCCTCGGTACGCACCTTGTCATGCCTCAAATTTGCCATCTCCTGCTCCAGGCCCTCACACAAAGCACATCTCTTGACACAAGTGCTATCCGAGCCGGCCTTCTCAAAAGACTCAAGCTTGGCATTCTTCTCTGCAACTCGGATTGCAAGACAGGACAAGTCTTGCACGCACCAACAGCTGCGGTCTAGCTCGGAGCTCATCCACCTCATCTACCAGCGCAGCATACTTATCCTCAGAGTGAGAAGATCCGTCATGTGCGCGGCGCAACTCTCGCACCCAACTCCTCCGACACAACCACGGTGGACCGAGCGAACTCAAGCTCCTTCACCGTGTCCTCCCACTTCTGCCAAACCCCTTGCGCTCTTAGCGGCACGCTAAGCAACTGTCTTGACTAAGGAGGGCAGCAGTCAACTTCTCAAACCGGAGGAAAGCTCGTCGTAGGTGAGAGATACTGGGAGGTGTCGTCGTCGTCGTCGTTCCGAGGGGTACGCTCGGCTCGCCGTCGACCTCATCTCGAGCGCCATGGTACACAGGCCTTCGTCGCGGCGAAGAAGCACAAGCCGTTGAACGTGTCCTCCAGCTTCTCTTCTCGGACTCGTCATCACCGATCGAGCGGAGTCGTCATCCGAGCCGTCGACGTCGCTGAGCGTGGCGAAGAACGCTGCTGCTCAGCCTGCTGCTTCTCCAAGTACTTCTCTTGAGTACTCTTGTTGAAGCCGCCCCCGTCTTGTGCCTTGGGGAACGTGCTTCTCCTTGTACTGGAGTCGCGCCTGTGGCCGTGATCACCCTTCCCAAGATGCTTGTTCTTCTTCTGGGGCAGTCGGCGATGAAGTGGTCGGGGTCGCCGCAACTCGTAGCATCCGGTGCGTCCTCCTCCGCGACGACGGTTCATGCGGTGTGTGGAACCGCGAGAACCGGTTGGCAAGCAAAGCCAACTCGTCGTCTCCCAAAGACTACAGATGGTCCTCTGTCACAGAGAAGAGAGAAGAAAGCGCAAAGCAGCTGAGGGGTTAGAGGAAGAGCCGGAAACCAAAGCCATGGACGGGCGAGAAGGATTTTCAAAAGAAGCCCGCCATAGCATCAATCTCACTGGACTTGAGCTTATGAAGAGCTCGTCGCAGGGTGAGGGTCTCATAGATTCGGCGATTCGATGATTGCCTGAACCTTGGAGTCCCACACCGAACGGTCAAGAGTGTGCAAAAGCTTCAAAGCACGCTATGATCGTCAAATGGCAACTGCTCTCTGTTAGCCCTCATCTGTTGACAATCACCTGAAAGCGAGCGAATAAACTTTCTATGCTCTCGCCAGGTTGATGTCTAAAGTTCTCATACTCTGCTTGAACGACTCGTAGGAGTCGGGTTTTGACTTGAGAGGTGCCTCATGAAAACGCATGAGAGTGTCCCAGATCTCCCGAGCCGTAGCGAGGTGAGAAAACGATCAAACTCACCCATGCTCAAACAAGAGAAAAGAGCATTACGGGCTCGGCTATTGGCATCGTGCTCACGACCTGCTGTTGAGTCACACGAGCAGCCAAGACCACGTAATCAGGGGAGTTGCAAATATCCCAGATCGAAGCGCCCAAGCTCTTGTAAATAGGCGACATACGTATCTCCAATACGCATAGTTCGTCCCATCGAAAAACGGCGGTTTGCCCACGCCGCGATCCATGTCGCTTCGGTGGATCTGAACCGGCTAAGGTGAAAGATCCTTAACCCGCTCTTGATACCAATGAAGGACCGAGAAGCTAACCGAAAGCGCCAGAGGGGGGGGGGTGAATGGGAGCTTCAAAATTTCCTACGGAAACTAGATGCCACTGTCCCAAAATCGACCCCAAGAGCGAACCCTAGAACTTGCTAATGTCCACGACCCTATAGTAGGGTGGATGCTTCCTAGAAGCAAGCGAGAAACTAGACAAACTCTAGAAAGCCAACGCAAAAGACGGAAATCAATTCCGACAACGAACGAGCGAACCGCGGACGAAACCGTGCGAAAACAGTCACATCGGACGCTGGGCCTGCGTCCGATGCCAGACCACCGGACGCGTCCGATGCAAATGGGCGGTTCGGAACCTTTACTGTTCCACCATCGGACGCTGTTGAACAGTGATCACCCGCGTCCGATGCAAAGACTCCGGCGGTCCGATGGAAAACGGACGCGTCCGATGCCTAGCGTCCGATGCAAACTAAAACGCTGAAACGTGACACGCGTCACCGGAGCGTCCGATGCTAGGAACCCTAGCGTCCGATGCTCCCGTGATAGCGTCCGATGCCCCCGAAAACAGCGCTGTTCTTCACGATTCAACCCGATCTCCTTCGAATCAATTGCCCTAGGCCTAGGATTCGATTTGAGGAGTCACAAGGATGTTAGTGAGCTACTCCTAAGAGATCATGGCTCGAACCTAACTCCAAATCGGTGATCGAAGAAATTCGGGGTATGGAGGCAAGAACGCAATCCAAAACGAAAATCGATCGATCTCTAGACGTGAGGTTAGAGATTAATTCCTTCGGGGAAAGGAGAGCCTCACGATCTAGAACAACTTGGTTTCAAACGGAATTGCAGAAGATGAACCGAGCAAGAGATCAAGCGACGGGAAAATCGTGGAGAAAAAAGGATTCCGCGAAGAACACAAAGAAACCGCGAATCACAGCCACGAACTCGAATTAAGGACGCAAATCAAGCCATCGATCTGTGCTCCAAAGTGAGGATACGCCTCACTTCCTCAAATCAACAGTACACAGAGTGGAGTCTCTCTGCGGATCTCAACTAGCTAGAGCAGGGGATGGGAGAGTGGAAACCCTAGGTGCTAGGAAGCAAAGACTGCGCTAACGGAGATTGAGATAGGAGGAGGGTGTCTCCCTAGACTACTATAATAACCTAGCCAAGTCTATTTCTACTCTACCCCTCTCTACTCTAATTACAGAGCGGACCAGCCTAACCCTAAGGCTATTCTAGTCCACCCGCTGGTGGTAGGTAGATCCGACGGCCACGCCCGCACGGTCTTCCGGTCGCCTCCACGCAACCTTCAGATCGCCGCACGGCCGCCCACCCCCACTCTGCACCCCCGGTTTTGCGGCCCAAACCGGGAAACCAGCCTTTTCCATCAGCCCCCGGTTTTGAGGCCAAACCGGGAAACAGCCTCCAGCCCGAGTTTTGTGGCCAAACTCGGAAACCGTCCGCCGCCCGAGTTTGAGGCCCAAACTCGGAAACCGGCCCACGCCCAGGTTTGAGGCTCAACCTGGAAACCGTCGCGCCCAGGTTTTGTGGTCAACCTGGAAACCCAGCACCCAGGTTTTGAGGCCCAAAACTGGAAACCGTCCACCGTTGGTTTTCCGGGCTTACCAACAAACCGGGTCGTAGAGGGGATGCACCGCCTGGGACCCCTTCCACCGACATGATCGCACTTCTCCGCTGTCGCTGTCGCAGGCTGCCAGCCACCACAGCTGATCCTCCGGCCTCCAGTCCATCAGTCCAGTCCACGTCCGCCCTTCACGTCCGATACATCGGGCATGGCACGTCCGCCGCACGCACGCCCATCCTTCATCGCGCCCGGTCCGTCGGCACGGCACGTCGCAACTTGACCTCAACGCCATCGATCACGGTCTCCGTGCTCGACACCTGCACAACACAAGCCAAAGAACATGCGCATCATCTCCATTGACAATCACTCATCACACAGAGACTCGGCATACACCCATGTATCCGCACATTCCTCAAAAGGGCAACTCGAGGACAAGAACGAGTCGTACCACGGGAAAAGAGGCAAACATCTTCCAAGGTCTTTG
>CM019826.1:95422111-95453611 GCA_009763385.1 Coix lacryma-jobi var. lacryma-jobi | reverse complement strand
ACATCGCCCAAGATCAGATGCCAGAAGGTAGCCACCCAAGTCCTCCATAACCGTACAACGAGCTTCAAAACTTCTCAAGGTTGTTGTTGATGAGCATGATGTGGTAATCAGCAGGAGCTTGAGCTACTGCAAGCATGTTGCCTCAGAGCGAACTTAAGGATGTTATGATCTTCCAAGAAGCAGCTCTCTGGTAGGTCGAAAGTGCTTTCCGGTCCTATTGATTTGGAAGCATTTATACTCATCCGATTGTTGTGTCTTCCAGATTCGAAGATGCTGGCCGCTGGATGGTAAACTGCTTTCAACCGTAAGGAGGCGGAGCTTGAGGAGGTATTTGCTAACGCATAGAGTACTCTTCAAGAGGCCAAACTGATACGTGAGGGTGTTGACCGGACCTGCTGCAGGCTTTGAAATCGATGAAGGAGTCACGGGAAGCTCTGAAGTAGTCCAGGCGCAGCTGAAGGAGTCCCAAGAGTCCCTAAAGACTTCTCAGGATTCTTTGAAGGTGTTGGAGCTTGCTGTCGAGCCCGTCTTGGACATGATTCCACGCCCAGAAGGAGCCGAGGAGTCTCTGATTGATCGAGCCAAACTACACCCGGGCGGCTGGCTCAATACATCAAGGACATGGCGACTTCCGTGGTGTGTGGTTTCCTGGCGACACTACGACTGCATATGCCATCATTCGATCTGTCATCTATCATGACTCTTCCTGAGGGCAAGACGATGAGGACCTCGTGGCGATGCATGTGACAGAACCGACCAATTTATACCAGATTAAGCACCGAATCGCTGCTTGCGCAAGACTACAAGTACTTAAGCTCGTATAAACCCGGTAGTCCGGAAATCTCGAAGGATTTCAGTCATTCAACTTTAACCAAGATCGTATAGTTAGCGTACATGTCCACGACCTACATTCAGTTCGCACATAGTTCAAATACATCGGAGTTCAACATTATTACAAACCATAGTTTGAATTCAAAGCGGAAACACATAGTTTTGAAACACAAGTCCTTAGTTCACAATACAGTGCATATGCTTGATCAATCCACAAAAGCATCAGGGAGATAAGGTCGACCATGCCCATGGTCTAGTCACTGCCCTCGACGGGGTACAGACAGTTCTCGCAATAGCCGTAGAAGCATTGCCCATCTGCAACAACAAGGGATAGAACCCTGAGTACGAGGAGGTACTCAGCTAGACTTACCCGCATAAACCAGAAATAATTGACACCAAAGATTATGCAAGGCTATATCTGGGTTGGCCACACTTACCTTTTTGCACAAAAGCATAATCAGAGGTGTCCGAAATGGATTATGGGTTTCGCGTAAGCTCCGTGGGAGTAGTGTGTTGTCTAGGCAGATGGTTTGTAATGCACCATCGACATCGGAGGGCACAAATTTGGAGCCAATCTAGTATTTTTGCTAGGACTCAGTATGGATGTAGTCCTAGGTATGAGTTGGATGAGTATGTGAATGCGGTGTTAGACACTGCAAATAGAACTCTTACCCTATCTGATAAAAGGATAAACACAAAGTTACGCATCCTCTTCCTCAGGTGCTGATTTTGTCACCTACTTTGCACCTTATCTATAAAAGACCTGTCAAAAATTCCAGTTGTTCGGGATTTCCCAGACGTCTTTCCAGATAAGTTGCCGGGTTTACCGCCCAAGCGGGCTGTAGAGTTTACCATTGAGCTGTTACCAGGGACTGCACCGATCTCAAGAAGACCTTATCGTATGCCCCCAATGAATTAGCTGAACTCAAGACGCAGATTAGGGAACTTTTGGACAAGGGTTTCATTCAACCTAGTGTGTCAGAGTGGGGATGTCCAGCTTTGTTTGTCAAGAAGAAGGACATTCTCTACGGATGTGTGTGGTTATCGACCGCTTAATGCCGTGACCGTTAAGAACAAATATCCGTTGCCACGATAGATATTTTGTTTGACCAGTTATCCAGAGCCAAAGTATTCTCCAAGATCGATCTGAGATCAGGCTATCATCAAATTAGAATCCCCACAAGATATCCCAAGACTGCTTTTTCAACCAGATATGGCCTATACGAGTATTTAGTCATGTCTTTTGGATTGACAAATGCTCCAGCTTATTTATGAGTTTGATGAACTCGGTATTTATGCCAAACTAGATAAGTTTGTAGTGGTGTTCATTGATGACATTTTGGTTTATTCTGAAACCCAGACGACCACGCAGAACATTTGAGGATCGTCTTGAAAAGACTCCGGGAACATAACTCTACGCTAAGTTTAGTAAATGCGAGTTTTGGTTGAAGCAAGTACGTTTCTTGGTCACATCCTTTCAAAGAAGGAATCTCTGTGGACCCTAGCAAAGTACAAGAAGTGATGAGTGGAAGCTCCAACTTCAGTTGGGAGATTCGGAGTTTTCTCGGTTTAGCAGGGTATTATCGTCGTTTCATTCCCGATTTCTCCAATTGCCAAGCCCATGACAAGTTTGCTTCAGAAGGATCAGAAGTTTAAGTGGACAGAGAAGTGTGAAACAGCTTTCCGTACCTTGCGGAAACTATTAACCACTGCTCCTGTCTTACTCAACCCGATATTGAGAAGCCGTTTGATGTCTTTTGCGACCATCGAAAGTTGGTTTAGGTTTGTTTCTTATGCAAGAAGGCAGAGTGATTGCTTATGCGTCACGTCAGTTGAGAAACATGAAGTTAATTATCCTACGCATGATTTGGAATTGCTCTGTGGTACACCCTCTAAAATATGGAGACATTATTTGCTTGGTAACGTCTGTAACTGTCACCTGACCACAAAAGTCTCAAGTATATCTTTACTCAACCTGAACTGAACATGAGGCAGAGAAGATGGCTTGAGTTGATTAAGCGATTACAATTTGCAGATACATTATCACCCAGGAAAGGCAAATGTAGTTGCTGATGCTCTGAGTCGGAAGTCACATTGTAATAACTTGAGGTTACAACCAGAAGACGAGTTTAGTCTCGTACACCCTGTGATCCTGCATCACATCGAGCTGCAGAGCACCTTAGTTGATCAGATTCTAGAAGGGCAGAAAATAGACAAGGGAATCTATTATATCAAAGAAAAGCTAAGAGCTGCCACTGAACCCGTAAAACATTTCCGAGTTGATGATAAGGGAGTGTTATGGTTTGATAATCGCTTGGTGGTACCCAAGAGTAGGGAACTCAAAATCAGATTATGGATGAGGCTCATCTTTCTAAATTGTCTATCCATCCCGGGAGCACTAAGATGTATCAAGATTTGCGTCCAAGATTTTGGTGGACCAAATGAAGAAGGAAATTGCCGCATATGTAGCCAGATGCGACACGTGTTGTCGAGTGAAGGCCATTCCACCTGAAGCCAGCCGGAACACTTCAACCTTTATCAATACCTGAATGGAAGTGGGAAGAAGTGAGTATGGATTTTATCACCGGTTTGCCTACCACTCAGAAGGGAAACGATTCAATATGGGTAATAGTAGACCGTCTCACCAGACCGCTCATTTCATACCAGTTAAAACTTGTTATCGAGCACCGGACTATGCGGAGATTTATATCAATCAGATTGTACGATTGCATGGTATACCCAAAGTCATAGTTTCGGATCGCGGAACACAGTTCACTGCACCATTCTGGGAGAAACTGCAAAAGGAATTAGGTACCAAGTTAATCCATAGTTCAGCTACCATCCCAGACTTCAGGGCAACTGAAAGGGTAAATCAGGTTTTAGAGGATATGTTGAGAGCATGTGTGATATCCGCGAAGGGATCTTGGAGAAGTGGTTGCCATTAGCAGAATTTGCTTACAACAACAGTTATCAAGAAAGCATTCATATGGCACCTTTCGAAGCTCTGTATGGCAGAAGATGCAGAAACCACCAGTCAGTTGGGTTGAACCAGGAGAACGTCGCTACTATGGAATTGACTTCGTTAGCGAAGCAGAAGAACAAGTTAGAATAATCCAACACATATCGCAGCGGCACAGTCCCGACAGAAGAGCTATGCCGATAAGCGAAGAAGGTCGCTTGAATTCAAAGTAGGTGACTATGTGTATTTGAAAGTATCACCCATGAAAGGAGTTAGACGTTTTGGTGTGAAAAGAAAGTTAGCACCAAGGTTTGTGGGACCATATAGGATTTTGGAAAGAAAGGGAGAAGTGGCTTATCAACTACAGTTACCTGAACATTTGGAAGCGATATTCCCTGTTTTCCATGTGTCACAATTGAAGAAATGTCTGCGAGTTCCAGGAGAGGAAATACAACCGGCCAACATCAAGTTACAATCCGACCTCACTTACTCAGTAGAACCGCGCCGACTGCTTGATGAAAAGGAAAGGATAACCCGCGGAAGAATAGTGAAGCAGTATAAGGTATCTTGGAGTGAGCAAGATGATCGAGATGCCACTTGGGAAACAGAAGACTATCTAAGAGAAGTATATCCCCACTTCTTTAAGAAATGGTTAGTAACTTAAATCTCGGACGAGATTCCTTTAAGGAGGGGAGGGCTGTAACACCCTAGGTGTTAAGCAACCCTAAATGCATAACTTGACATCTCATGAGCATAAAGCATCATCATCTCATGTTGCATTCTTTTTGTTAAGTATCATTTCTGTGTGCTCTTGTGATGCTCTGCTTGTTAAAATGCTTGTTTGACTTGGTTGTGGAGTGCTAGAGTCTTCTTAGTAGTTGAACCTTGTTGGGGAGTCAAAATGAAGCTAGGTTTATGTTGGTCATTTTTGCTAACTAAGCCTTTAACCCTGGTTGCCTTAATTGAGCCCTAGGAGTCCTTTTGTTTGACTAACTAAGACCTTCTTGATAGAAGCTTTGCATGGCTGTGGGCCCTTAACCAAAAGTGTGTAGAATTTAGAGTAGAACAAAGTTGTTTAAGGCCCAACTCATGAAAATGGGTTTAACAAGGTGTTTTGGGACCCACAAGGCAGATTAGAGGGAGTTTAGACTTAGAAATTTCTCTAAGTCCTATCTGTCCAAAACAGTTTCATCTAGCCATCTTTGGAGCTTTTCCTGAGCAATCTAGGCCGAACCAAACCTTGATCTTGTAACCAAAGTTGTAGATGGTATGTAGCTCTACTCAATGGAAGAAGTGGTTTAGCGTTTCACTGAGTGGATTAGGAGATAATCGTGACCAAAGTTCGGCCGTCAGTCGGCCATCAGCAGCTGAATTCGGCCGATTCAGTTTGAATCGACGCCGGTCGTGGCCGACCGCGCGCAGAAGACGCCCGCCGCGTGGCGCAATCCGGCCGGGGACGCAGCGTCCGCGCGCGGCGTGGCGAGCATAAGCTGCCCGCTTGCCCCGCTGCCCGAGCCGCGCCGCTCCTCCCTCCATTCTGTCCCCTCCCTCGCTCTTGCTCTCGTTCGCCGGTGCCCGAGCGGAAAAGGGGAGAAAGCAGGGCGCCGCCGCCGTTCGCCGCCGTGCCGCCACCGTACCATCCATCCACCCACCCACCAAGCTTCGCCGTGAGCTCCCGTACCCTGTGCTGCCCTTAACGCTCCATAGGAAACCCTAGGCAAACCCCGGAGTGAGCCGCCGCCATGGCCGCCATGACCGCCGTGCTCGGTTCGTCGTGGCCGGCCTCCGTCCCGTGGTTGCGTGTTGCCCTAGCGCGTGTTTAGGGGTCAGTGAGGTCCGAGGAGGAGTTAGGGGATGATGGTTAAGCTGATTAGGGTTAGGTGCCGCGGAACGCCGTTGTCCGCCATGTCCGCCATGGCCGGCAAGCTCGGTCCTCCGTGGCCAACTTCCTTCCCATGGCCGTCCGTCGGTATTGGCTCGTGTTCACGAATCGCCGAGGCTCGTAGAAGGTGTTGGAGGTGTCGGTTAAGCCGATTAGGGTCTGGAAGTGCGAGTACGCCGTCGTCCGCCGCTCGCCATGGTCGCCGGAGTGGCACCGCCGTGGACGCGGGTGCTCGAAGCTCGAACCCTGGCTTCTGAGCCTCGGGTTAGGTTTACGAAGGTCACCGGAGTAGGATTCGGGAGTCCGTTTAGCTCGTCGTGGCCGGAGTCGGCCGGCGTAGCTCGCCCGCGCCGCCGTGTCCGCCATCGCCGTCGGCGAGCTCGATCCGCGTGTGCGCTGTGCCAGCCGAGAGTACCGTTGGGTGCGGAAGGAGAAGGGGAGTCTGTCGGTGGAGTTGGCTTCGCCGGAAAGTTCGCCGCCGGCGAGCCACGGCATGGTCAACCTCCTCCCCTGTTCGGTGTGTCTGACGAGTGGGGTCAGTTTGACCCGAGGGCCCGCGAGTCAGTGAGTCAGGTTCCGTCTGTGTGCACTGGTTTGGGTGCACGTAGCAGTTTAGGTTTGAATGTTTTTCAGGGTTTTGTTTAAATAAGTTTTTGAAGGACCGAGAAGCTAACCGAAAGCGACCAGAGGGGGGGTGAATGGGAGCTTCAAAATTTCCTTACGGAAACTAGATGCCACTGTCCCAAATCGACCCCAAGAGCGAACCCTAGAACTTGCTAATGTCCACGACCCTATATGTAGGGTGGATGCTTCCTAGAAGCACAGCGAGACACTAGACAACTCTAGAAAGCCAACGCAAAAGACGGAAATCAATTCCGACAACGAACGAGCGAAACCGCGGACGAAACCGTGCGAAATCAGTCGCATCGGACGCTGGCCTGCGTCCGATGCCAGACCACCGGACGCGTCCGATGCAGACTGGGCGGTTCTGGAACCTTACTGTTCCACCATCGGACGCTGTGAACAGTGATCACCCAGCGTCCGATGCAAAGACTCCGGCGCGTCCGATGGACAACGGACGCGTCCGATGCCTAGCGTCCGATGCAAACTAAAACGCTGAAAACGTGACACGCGTCACCGGAGCGTCCGATGCTAGGAACCCTAGCGTCCGATGCTCCCGTGATAGCGTCCGATGCCCCCGAAAACAGCGCTGTTCTTCACGATTCAACCCGATCTCCTTCGAATCAATTGCCCTAGGCCTAGGATTCGATTTGAGGAGTCACAAGGATGTTAGTGAGCTACTCCTAAGAGGTCATGGCTCGAACCTAACTCCAAATCGGTGAATCAAAGAAAATTCGGGGTATGGAGGCAAGAACGCAATCCAAAACGAAAATCGATCGATCTCCTAGACCGTGAGGTTAGAGATTAATTCCTTCGGTGGAAAGGAGAGCCTCACGATCTAGAACAACTTGGTTCAAACGGAATTGCAAAAGATGAACCGAGCAAAGAGATCAAGCGACGGGAAAATCGTGGAGAAACAGGATTCCGCGAAGAACACAAAGAAAACGCGAATCACAGCCACGAACTCGAATCAAGGACGCAAATCAAGCCATCGATCTGTGCTCCAAAGTGAGGATACGGCCTCACTTCCTCAAATCAACAGTACACAGAGTGGAGTCTCTCTGCGGATCTCAACTAGCTAGAGCAGGGGATGGGAGAGTGGAAACCCTAGGTGCTAGGAAGCAAATGACTGCGCTAACTGAGATTGAGATAGGGAGGAGGGTGTCCTCCCCTAGACTACTTATACTAACCTAGCCTAAGTCTATTTCCTACTCTACCCCTCTCTACTCTAATTACAGAGCGGACCAGCCTAACCCTAAGGCTATTCTATAACTTACTACGTCCTGTTGTCACCACATCAAAGTTTGCTTAACGGGTTATTACCTCTAGCCAGAGCTAGACTAACTCTAAACAAACCAACCTATAACAGCAACCCATTCTAGACAGCTTGGGAAAAATCAAAAAATACTGGAGATTCACAACACTTAATCTAATCCCCTGTCCAAATTTCATCCCATTTGGACCTAGACTCTACCCCCTATGAAAAAGACAAATTCTATCATGAAAAGGTGCTTTGAACTACACCCCCTAGTACAAAGTGTCAAACAACAAATTCATAATTTTCTTCTGAACTTCTTAGCACAAGAGCAGTCAGTAAAAATTACCAAGTCTATACTCTTCATATTTTAATTACTACAAAATAAACAAGAAAACAGCATTTAACCATTTTAATTACTATTGCCAAATTATTTCACAGAGCAATCTCATTTTACATTTTTCCCAGAAACTATTCCTCAACACCAACCTAACAAAACAAGAATCACATTTTTATGAGCTATACATAATTTACTAAGCATTTAACAAGATTTCAGCCTAAACATGAATTAAATATAACTACACAGAAATCACCACAAACTGGACATATTATATTTTTCATGCATAGACCTCAACATAACAATCCTAACAAAACTTGTTTCACCTTTTTAGCATTTATATTTAGCAAGATATGAATTAAACAAGCATTACAACAATTTCTGAAAACTTATTTAAACAAAACCCTGAAAAACATTCAAACCTAAACTGCTACGTGCACCCAAACCAGTGCACACAGACGGAACCTGACTCACTGACTCGCGGGCCCTCGGGTCAAACTGACCCCACTCGTCAGACACACCGAACAGGGGAGGAGGTTGACCATGCCGTGGCTCGCCGGCGGCGAACTTTCCGGCGAAGCCAACTCCACCGACAGACTCCCCTTCTCCTTCCGCACCCAACGGTACTCTCGGCTGGCACAGCGCACACGCGGATCGAGCTCGCCGACGGCGATGGCGGACACGGCGGCGCGGGCGAGCTACGCCGGCCGACTCCGGCCACGACGAGCTAAACGGACTCCCGAATCCTACTCCGGTGACCTTCGTAAACCTAACCCGAGGCTCAGAAGCCAGGGTTCGAGCTTCGAGCACCCGCGTCCACGGCGGTGCCACTCCGGCGACCATGGCGAGCGGCGGACGACGGCGTACTCGCACTTCCAGACCCTAATCGGCTTAACCGACACCTCCAACACCTTCTACGAGCCTCGGCGATTCGTGAACACGAGCCAATACCGACGGACGGCCATGGGAAGGAAGTTGGCCACGGAGGACCGAGCTTGCCGGCCATGGCGGACATGGCGGACAACGGCGTTCCGCGGCACCTAACCCTAATCAGCTTAACCATCATCCCCTAACTCCTCCTCGGACCTCACTGACCCCTAAACACGCGCTAGGGCAACACGCAACCACGGGACGGAGGCCGGCCACGACGAACCGAGCACGGCGGTCATGGCGGCCATGGCGGCGGCTCACTCCGGGGTTTGCCTAGGGTTTCCTATGGAGCGTTAAGGGCAGCACAGGGTACGGGAGCTCACGGCGAAGCTTGGTGGGTGGGTGGATGGATGGTACGGTGGCGGCACGGCGGCGAACGGCGGCGGCGCCCTGCTTTCTCCCCTTTTCCGCTCGGGCACCGGCGAACGAGAGCAAGAGCGAGGGAGGGGACAGAATGGAGGGAGGAGCGGCGCGGCTCGGGCAGCGGGGCAAGCGGGCAGCTTATGCTCGCCACGCCGCGCGCGGACGCTGCGTCCCCGGCCGGATTGCGCCACGCGGCGGGCGTCTTCTGCGCGCGGTCGGCCACGACCGGCGTCGATTCAAACTGAATCGGCCGAATTCAGCTGCTGATGGCCGACTGACGGCCGAACTTTGGTCACGATTATCTCCTAATCCACTCAGTGAAACGCTAAACCACTTCTTCCATTGAGTAGAGCTACATACCATCTACAACTTTGGTTACAAGATCAAGGTTTGGTTCGGCCTAGATTGCTCCAGGAAAAGCTCCAAAGATGGCTAGATGAAACTGTTTTGGACAGATAGGACTTAGAGAAATTTTCTAAGTCTAAACTCCCTCTAATCTGCCTTGTGGGTCCCAAAACACCTTGTTAAACCCATTTTCATGAGTTGGGCCTTAAACAACTTTTGTTCTACTCTAAATTCTACACACTTTTGGTTAAGGGCCCACAGCCATGCAAAGCTTCTATCAAGAAGGTCTTAGTTAGTCAAACAAAAGGACTCCTAGGGCTCAATTAAGGCAACCAGGGTTAAAGGCTTAGTTAGCAAAAATGACCAACATAAACCTAGCTTCATTTTGACTCCCCAACAAGGTTCAACTACTAAGAAGACTCTAGCACTCCACAACCAAGTCAAACAAGCATTTTAACAAGCAGAGCATCACAAGAGCACACAGAAATGATACTTAACAAAAAGAATGCAACATGAGATGATGATGCTTTATGCTCATGAGATGTCAAGTTATGCATTTAGGGTTGCTTAACACCTAGGGTGTTACAGCCCTCCCCTCCTTAAAGGAATCTCGTCCCGAGATTTAAGTTACTAACCATTTCTTAAAGAAGTGGGGATATACTTCTCTTAGATAGTCTTCTGTTTCCCAAGTGGCATCTCGATCATCTTGCTCACTCCAAGATACCTTATACTGCTTCACTATTCTTCCGCGGGTTATCCTTTCCTTTTCATCAAGCAGTCGGCGCGGTTCTACTGAGTAAGTGAGGTCGGATTGTAACTTGATGTTGGCCGGTTGTATTTCCTCTCCTGGAACTCGCAGACATTTCTTCAATTGTGACACATGGAAAACAGGGAATATCGCTTCCAAATGTTCAGGTAACTGTAGTTGATAAGCCACTTCTCCCTTTCTTTCCAAAATCCTATATGGTCCCACAAACCTTGGTGCTAACTTTCTTTTCACACCAAAACGTCTAACTCCTTTCATGGGTGATACTTTCAAATACACATAGTCACCTACTTTGAATTCAAGCGACCTTCTTCGCTTATCGGCATAGCTCTTCTGTCGGGACTGTGCCGCTGCGATATGTTGTTGGATTATTCTAACTTGTTCTTCTGCTTCGCTAACGAAGTCAATTCCATAGTAGCGACGTTCTCCTGGTTCAACCCAACTGACTGGTGTTCTGCATCTTCTGCCATACAGAGCTTCGAAAGGTGCCATATGAATGCTTTCTTGATAACTGTTGTTGTAAGCAAATTCTGCTAATGGCAACCACTTCTCCCAAGATCCCTTCGCGGATATCACACATGCTCTCAACATATCCTCTAAAACCTGATTTACCCTTTCAGTTTGCCCTGAAGTCTGGGGATGGTAAGCTGAACTATGGATTAACTTGGTACCTAATTCCTTTTGCAGTTTCTCCCAGAATGGTGCAGTGAACTGTGTTCCGCGATCCGAAACTATGACTTTGGGTATACCATGCAATCGTACAATCTGATTGATATAAATCTCCGCATAGTCCGGTGCTCGATAACAAGTTTTAACTGGTATGAAATGAGCGGTCTTGGTGAGACGGTCTACTATTACCCATATTGAATCGTTTCCCTTCTGAGTGGTAGGCAAACCGGTGATAAAATCCATACTCACTTCTTCCCACTTCCATTCAGGTATTGATAAAGGTTGAAGTGTTCCGGCTGGCTTCAGGTGAATGGCCTTCACTCGACAACACGTGTCGCATCTGGCTACATATGCGGCAATTTCCTTCTTCATTTTGGTCCACCAAAATCTTGGACGCAAATCTTGATACATCTTAGTGCTCCCGGGATGGATAGACAATTTAGAAAGATGAGCCTCATCCATAATCTGATTTTTGAGTTCCCTACTCTTGGGTACCACCAAGCGATTATCAAACCATAACACTCCCTTATCATCAACTCGGAAATGTTTTACGGGTTCAGTGGCAGCTCTTAGCTTTTCTTTGATATAATAGATTCCCTTGTCTATTTTCTGCCCTTCTAGAATCTGATCAACTAAGGTGCTCTGCAGCTCGATGTGATGCAGGATCACAGGGTGTACGAGACTAAACTCGTCTTCTGGTTGTAACCTCAAGTTATTACAATGTGACTTCCGACTCAGAGCATCAGCAACTACATTTGCCTTTCCTGGGTGATAATGTATCTGCAAATTGTAATCCTTAATCAACTCAAGCCATCTTCTCTGCCTCATGTTCAGTTCAGGTTGAGTAAAGATATACTTGAGACTTTTGTGGTCAGTGTACATGTTACAGACGTTACCAAGCAAATAATGTCTCCATATTTTTAGAGCGTGTACCACAGCAGCTAATTCCAAATCATGCGTAGGATAATTAACTTCATGTTTTCTCAACTGACGTGACGCATAAGCAATCACTCTGCCTTCTTGCATAAGAACACAACCTAAACCAACTTTCGATGCGTCGCAAAAGACATCAAACGGCTTCTCAATATCGGGTTGAGCTAAGACAGGAGCAGTGGTTAATAGTTTCCGCAAGGTACGGAAAGCTGTTTCACACTTCTCTGTCCACTTAAACTTCTGATCCTTCTGAAGCAAACTTGTCATGGGCTTGGCAATCTTGGAGAAATCGGGAATGAAACGACGATAATACCCTGCTAAACCGAGAAAACTCCGAATCTCCCCAACTGAAGTTGGAGCTTCCCACTCCATCACTTCTTGTACTTTGCTAGGGTCCACAGAGATTCCTTCTTCTGACAGGATGTGACCAAGAAACTGTACTTGCTTCAACCAAAACTCGCATTTACTAAACTTAGCGTAGAGTTTATGTTCCCGGAGTCTTTTCAAGACGATCCTCAAATGTTCTGCGTGGTCGTCTGGGTTCTCAGAATAAACCAAAATGTCATCAATGAACACCACTACAAACTTATCTAGTTCTGGCATAAATACCGAGTTCATCAAACTCATAAAGTAAGCTGGAGCATTTGTCAATCCAAAAGACATGACTAAATACTCGTATAGGCCATATCTGGTTGAAAAAGCAGTCTTTGGGATATCTTGTGGTCGGATTCTAATTTGATGATAGCCTGATCTCAGATCGATCTTGGAGAATACTTTGGCTCTGGATAACTGGTCAAACAAAATATCTATCCGTGGCAACGGATATTTGTTCTTAACGGTCACGGCATTAAGCGGTCGATAATCCACACACATCCGTAGAGACTTGTCCTTCTTCTTGACAAACAAAGCTGGACATCCCCACTCTGACACACTAGGTTGAATGAAACCCTTGTCCAAAAGTTCCTTAATCTGCGTCTTGAGTTCAGCTAATTCATTGGGCGGCATACGATAAGGTCTTCTTGAGATCGGTGCAGTCCCTGGTAACAGCTCAATGGTAAACTCTACAGCCCGCTTGGGCGGTAAACCCGGCAACTCATCTGGAAAGACGTCTGGGAAATCCCGAACAACTGGAATTTTTGACAGGTCTTTTATAGATAAGGTGCAAGATAGGTCGACAAAATCAGCACCTCGAGGAAGAGAGATGCGTAACTTTGTGTTTATCCTTTTATCAGATAGGGTAAGAGTTCTATTTGCAGTGTCTAACACCGCATTCCACATACTCATCCAACTCATACCTAGGACTACATCCATACTGAGTCCTAGCAAAACTACTAGATTGGCTCCAAATTTGTGCCCTCCGATGTCGATGGTTGCATTACAAACCATCTGCCTAGACAACACACTACTCCCCACGGAGCTTACGCGAAACCCATAATCCATTTCGGACACCTCTTGATTATGCTTTTGTGCAAAAAGGTAAGTGTGGCCAACCCAGATATAGCCTTGCATAATCTTTGGTGTCAATTATTTCTGGTTTATGACGGGTAAGTCTAGCTGAGTACCTCCTCGTACTCAGGGTTCTATCCCTTGTTGTTGCAGATGGGCAATGCTTCTACGGCTATTGCGAGAACTGTCTGTACCCCGTCGAGGGCAGTGACTAGACCATGGGCATGGTCGACCCTTATCTTCCCTGATGCTTTTGTGGATTGATCAAGCATATGGCACTGTATTGTGAACTAAGGACTTGTGTTTCAAAACTATGTCGTTTCCGCTTTTGAATTCAAACTATGGTTTGTAATAACTGTTGAACTCCGATGTATTTGAACTATGTGCGAACTGAATGTAGGTCGTGGACATGTACGCTAATCTATTACGATCTTGGTTAAAGTTGAATGACTTGAAATCCTTCGAGATTTCCGGACTACCGGGTTTATACGAGCTTAAGTACTTGTAGTCTCTGCGCAAGCAGCGATTCGGTGCTTAATCTGGTATAAATTGGTCGGTTCTGTCACATGCATCGCCACGAGGTCCTCATCGCTCTTGCCCTCAGGAAGAGTCATGATAGATGACAGATCGAATGATGGCATATGCAGTCGTAGTGTCGCCAGGAAACCACACACCACGGAAGTCGCCATGTCCTTGATGTATTGAGCCAGCCGCCCGGGTGTAGCTTTGGCTCGATCAATCAGAGACTCCTCGGCTCCTTCTGGGCGTGGAATCATGTCCAAGACGGGCTCGACAGCAAGCTCCAACACCTTCAAAGAATCCTGAGAAGTCTTTAGGGACTCTTGGGACTCCTTCAGCTGCGCCTGGACTACTTCCAGAGCTTCCCGTGACTCCTTCATCGATTTCAAAGCCTGCAGCAGGTCCCGGTCAACACCCTCACGTATCAGTTTGGCCTCTTGAAGAGTACTCTATGCGTTAGCAAATACCTCCTCAAGCTCCGCCTCCTTACGGTTGAAAGCAGTTTACCATCCAGCGGCCAGCATCTTCGAATCTGGAAGACACAACAATCGGATGAGTATCACATGCTTCCAAATCAATAAGGACCCGGAAAGCACTTTCGACCTACCAGAGAGCTGCTTCTTGGAAGACTTCATAACATCCTTAAGCTTCTGCTCTGAGGCAACATGCTTGCCGAGTAGCTCAAGCTCCTGCTGATTCACCACATCATGCTCATCAACAACAACCTTGAGATAGTTTTGAAGCTCGTTGATACGGTTATGGAGGACTTGGGTGGCTACCTTCTGGCTAATCTGATCTTGGGCGATGTAGTCTTTGAGCTGCTGATTCTCAAGAGATAGCTCCTGGCGAATCTGAGTGATCCACTTAGTGACTTTAACATCAAAGCCTTGCAAAAAGATAATAATATAAGTACTCCGATGTGACAAAAAAATACAAAGAAGACTCCAAAGAATTACCTCAACAAATTGCCAAAGTGCAATGACAGGCGCCACTTGCTCACTCAACTCTTTCAGCCGGGTGAGATCCTGGTTGTACCCCACGACTTCAAGTTTTGATCCTTGGCGAGAGGACTCGGGAGCAGCCTTGGACTCTTCCTACGGATGATCGAAAGCTTCAACACTGATCTTAGCCAGGACCATCTCCAGAGTGGGCTCATCTAGCTGTCGGGTGCGGAAAAACCACTCGTTCATCTCACTCGGTCAAACTCCAATTGAGCAGGAGAGCGGAAGATTGAGTACGGAACACCAACCTGAGCCAAGAGAAGTACGTCCGCTTCAGGTGCTACATCAACCTGGGTACCGGATGGAGAGGAGCCTGGCAGAGTGTTCACCTGGCTAAAGATTGGAAGGACGCTAAATTCACCTTTGTCCCGCGCCTCCGACTCCTTCACCGTTCGGGTCTCAGTGGCCGGTTTCGTTTTCCTACAACAAACAAGTGTTCATACTAATACCAGAAATACATGAGCAGTCTAAAGAAAGTGTTGTGACTTACTTCACAAGCTTCAATGCCCGCGGCAATTTCAATATTGGCTTCTTCGGCTGTGGGTCTGGAGCCGGAGCTTCTTCGGGAGCCGCACCACTTGAAGCCCCATGGGCTGTCTCAACATCTAGATCAAACAAAGATATAAGATAAGGGTTTATTAAAATCCAAAACAGGAAGACTATAAAAGTACTCGGGTTTTCCCTTACCAGGAGCACCCGTATTACAGTGCTTTTCAGCCAATTATGTTGATAAAAGAATTTTTCGACAAGCACGGCGATTACCAGTGCGAGCCTTCTTTGGGACACGATCTCCGGCTTCTTGAAGCGGACTTGGAGGCCTCTTCCGGCTACTCTCGGCTTCGGGATCTATGAGCCGGACATCAGAGTCAGTTGAATCTGAGTCCAGCCATTCAAAATCACCAGGAGAGCTTGACTCGTTGTGAAGTTCCTCACTTCGAATGGGACCCTCAAGAGCAATGCCTCCGCCTTCTTGAGTCGCCGGAGGCAGGGGTGGACAATCATTGTTATTCCGCCCTTGGTCCTATGAAGAAGAAGACGAAGATAATGTCTAGCCAGAAGGATATCTATTAAGAATCTAAAAGACGGGCACCCCGACTACTTACCGCTGGAGGAGGGTTGATGGCGGAGAAAGTCATCATCATTGGAACAAGCTGTTCACGACTCTTCAACAGCCGATTCATTCTTCTCAGAATCTCTTGATTGGATAATTGCTCGGCATCATGCCGGCCCGGGTCCTTCACGCATAAGTACTCGAAGCCAAAATTGGCTCGCTGCTGCAGCAGATGAATTCGGCGCGCAATAAAATCTTGGACGACGGTATAACCAGTCAATCCACCTAGCTTCATTGCTGCTACCATGTCGATCAGTGGTTGGATAGCCTCTACCTCTTCAGCAGAGATCTTGTCCTTCCATTCACGGGACTTTTGGGGTGGCCATCCATCGTGACGACGAAGGGCCAGTGGCGGGTTGGCTATGTAAATCCATCCTCTTGCCCACTCTCGGACAGATTCCGACAGTACCACAGAGATATATTGAGTAGCTACATCTAGCCTAACCTGGAAGCTAGCTCCTCCGACTTCTTCTACACTCGCATCACTAGGTTGACACTTAACCCAGAAGAAATGACGAAAAAGAGTAAAAGAGGGGAAATCCCCAAAAAAGCTTCACACAGATGAGTAAAGATAGCAATGTGGACGCAGGCATTGGGAGTAATATGGTTGAAAGTCAAACCATAGTAGTGCAACAATCCTCTGAAGAAATCGGATGCTGGAAGCCCCAATCCGCGCTCCACGAAAGACTTGAACATCACTATCTCCGTCGTGTTGGGAGCCGGTGCGCGATGATCAGTAGGTACCCTCCACCCGTCCATTGGCTGAGGCCGGAGTAATCCTTGCTGCGCTAGAAAAGCTAGCTGTAATTCTCTGGTATCCGGCGCTTTCCAAGCAAGCACTTCCATTGGAGGGCACGGGTGGCGTGGCTTCCCGCTAATGGCCTTTGCCTTCTTCTTCTCGGTTGCGGACTGCTTCTTTGGACCCATGTTGATGACAAGGGACTTTCTGCGCATCAACTAATGGATTGGCTATGGGATTCCTTGCTCTGAAGGCTATGGCTTGATGAAAGAATGAAGAAACTGCAAGCTCAATGCAGCTTATTATAGATATGTTTTGGCAACCGTTCACCTTTCCTGAACGTTGTTATAGAAACCATCCAAAACCCTAACGGTTGGGGGACATTTTAGACGGCGTCAGAGTCAGTGAACAGGCAACCAGTACAACAGATAACATTATTCTTTCACAAGGCACATTTAGTACTCGGAAGCAAAGATAAAGGACTCAGAAAACATTCCAAGGACCCGGATCTTATTAATTATTACTCGGAATTACAACGGAGATACACGGACACATCTTGAGATACAATAGCTTCCAGTACAAGCTTACTCAGGATGTAAAATGCTACTCTAGTGAAATCAAGGTACAGAGTCTTAATGCACGCCGCACCAAGGACCGGGTTCAGTGAGACGCAGTAAAGCAGACACAGAACCTTGGGTAGACACTATTTTTTTAGTGCATCCCAAGGCGGGTTTAAAGGTTCTACCCCAGTACACAAAGAACTCGGTAGTAGGCTCTAACCCTAGCGCCTTTTGACAACCTGTGACCACGGGGTTGCCCGCGATGCAGGAGTCACAAGAGTTCTTCTAGGCGCACCTCTGTATCCCTCTGCTCGCGACCACTTGGAAACCACCCTGACGGATGATCCCTTCACAAGAGTTCTTCTGGACACCTCAACTATCTTTTACAAGGAAGATACCCGGGGGCTCAGACATTTCCGCCACAGATACTATAACACTCAAGAGACTAAGAGAAGTCATACACTCAGGAAGGTGTGGCTTCCATGCTCCCTAGGCAGGGTATTTATACGCGGCCGCTCCTGGTCTATGGACACAGTTCACGAATGGAAGTGCCAGAGAGCAATAATTTTCTGTGTACTTTTGCACATGTGAATCCTGGCTTCAGTAACGAGTCAGCTTCACTTGACTACTTCAAGAGCAAGACGACAAAACTATTGCAGTTGTAGAACACGACAAGAATCATCAATGAGGACAGTTGAAACAGTCACTGGTCAATTATTGATTGTCCTTGCGGTATTTTTTTTAGTGGGGGGTGAAAAGGGATGTTTGATGAAAACATTACCCACCTGAAGTTGGATATTTATTACTTGCAGCGATTAAGATATAGATCAATGTCATGTTCTAATTTATTGCCATCCTTATGGTTTACTCGGATGATATCTTGCAGACCCCGAGTACCGACTACTCAGGTACTCGGAACTCAGGCTCGGGGGCTACAGGGTATATACCATAAAGGAAATGTTTTTTCTTAGCCCAAGATTATTCGGAAAACGCTCGGAAAGATCCTCAAAGTTATTATAAATAACAAGAGGCTAGGGGGCTACACCCTATGGGTGCACTTTTCAAAGAAAAAGTGCATGCCATGGTAGTTTTTTATCTACAGAGCACCTCAAGATTTCTCAAGACATTACTCAGAGATTCTCAGAGAGAAACCCGAAGATAACATTTTAGAGAAATCTTGAAGAACTCGGGGGCTTGACTGACCAGGATGTCAGAGATATCATCAGAAGGTGATTACTCCGACTAACCCTGGGCGACACGGGAGATCCAAAGACATGACACAAAGTGTACATGGATTAGGACTCTCATTGTAACTTAGTCGAGTTCTTAAAGGAAGTCTTGTTATTCGAATAGGACTCCTCTGTTGTAACCGACTAGGACTCGGCATACGCCGTGCTTTACCCGGATATATAAGGGGAAGCAGGCGCCGACCCCTATCATTGAATCTTGAATCATAACATAAGGCACATGCCGCACTTGATGTAAGGTATTATGCTATTTAGCGGCCTGAACCAGTATAAATTGTTGTCCCTGTGTACTCGCCGAGTTCTACGAACGTCGATCCCCACCGAACAAATCGTTTGAGATCCCTCAAGACGAGTTGTCGGTTAACAAACACCGACAGCTTTGCTCACGGGATGGAGAGTGCTACGTCTTTTGGCAAGATTGGAGTCTAGTGGTCTTAACCCGAGTGAGAAGCCTAACTCCACCAATACTCCCAAACTTACCAAGATACCACCCAAAGAGCCTCTTAAGCCTAACACCAAAGATGGAGTGTATGAGGAACCTCCGAGAGCTCCTCCAATGAAACAAGTGTGGTCTCCTAAACCCAACCACCTAAGGAACAACCTAGACACAATGCTACCTATCCAAGAGGAGCTCATGTCACAAAAAGGCCAATTGATCCACACCCACTACCGTGAGTACCAACAACCCCCTATGAGAGCGGTGAGGTACCATTGTGAGCACTGTGGGAGAGATGGGCACTTGAGGGAGTTTCGCTTTCGGCGCAAGAGAGAGGAGCGTCGTGCAAAGGAGATGAACAACTCAGACATGTACCATCCTTTCCATGATGTACATGTGCCGAAGGTTCAGAGGAGAGCTGTTAGGCCTAGAGGTCCAATGCCTCAAGGTCTTAGGCCGCAAGGAGGTCGTGCCCGGCGGGAGCCTGCTTTTGTAGGTTTTGGACCCCGTGGTGGTGGCTTTGCTATTGAGCGTTACCCCCACCGCGTTTTGAGTATCACAATGGATGCTCTTCCCTAAGCGGACCATGTTTTCCTACACGTGGTGATCGCTTCCCCCATAGGCGTGCTAGGAATGTTTTTTCTACTAACCTTTCTTTTGAGCAGCCGGCCCAACACTGGTATAATTCTCATTTTACTCACCCCAGTGTTGGACCGTATGCTCACCCTATGTCTTTTTATTGATGTACGTAAAACGATTGGATGACATTTGGTTGGTGGATTCCGGGTGCTCAAGGCATATGACCGGAAATGCCAAGTGGTTCTCCAGTCTTAGTCCAGTTGCAAGAAAGGAGTTTATCACCTTCGGCGACAATAGCAAAGGTAAAGTGCTGTCTCGTGGGTCTGTGCGAGTTAATGAGCAGTTTGTGTTGCGTGACATTGCTCTTGTTTTTAACTTGCATTTTAATATTCTTTCTATTTCGCAACTCTTTGATAATGACTATGAGATTCGTTTTAAGCCGAATCTTAGTCATATTTTAGATCCTCAGGGCAATATTGTATGTTTGATTTCTCCCTTTGGGAAAGTCTTTCGTGCAAATTTCTCGGAGTCTTTTGTCATTTCTCGTTGTCTTTTGGCTGGTCCTTCCTCCTCTGATCTTTGAAAGTGGCATAAGAGACTCGGTCACTTGAGCTTCGACTTGATTGCAAGGCTTAGTTCACTTGGCCTAATCCGAGGATTGCCCAAGTTACACATGGAGAAGGATCTTGTTTGCCATTCGTGTAGACATGGGAAAATGGTAGCCGCTCCCCACCATCCTGTGAACCAAGTTATGACCAAGCGTCCTGGAGAGCTTTTGCATATGGACCTTGTCGGTCCGACTTGGGTGAGCTCGGTTGGTGGGAAGTGGTATGTGCTTGTTGTTGTTGATGACTTCTCGAGATATTCGTAGGTTTTCTTTTTAGCTGAGAAAACTGAGACTTTCACCTTTGTTTGCAATTTGATCTTGTGACTTCAGAACGAGTTCCCTAAGAACTCGATGAGAGCTATTTGTAGTGATAATGGTTCCGAGTTTAAGAACTCGGATTTTGAGAAATTTTGTAACTCTTTGGGTTTCGAGCATCAGTTTTCTTCCCCCTACACAATGCCACAAAATGGTGTTGTAGAGAGGAAAAATCAGACCCTTGTAGAGATGGCCAGGACGATGCTCGATGAGCATAGGACTCCTAGGCGGTATTGGGCCGAGGCTATAAACACTGCATGCTATATTTCCAATCGCATTTTTCTTCGTGCTTTCTTGAAGAAAACTTCTTATGAGTTGCGATTTGGGAAACAACCCAAAGTGAGTTATTTTAGAGTTTTTGGTTGCCACTGTTTTATACTTAAGAAAGGCAACTTGGACAAGTTTGGGTCTCGTTCTTCTGACGGTGTATTTTTGGGTTATGGTAATCATACTCGTGCATATCGTGAACTTAACCTTGATACTTACCGAGTCATGGAGACATCCGATGTCACCTTCGACGAGACTGTGCTTTGTCCTTCTTCTAGTTTTGAGCGTGTAGGTGATCATGAGGTTGGAGAACCTCTTTTTGATGATGAGGAAGAAGGTGCTAAAGGGATTGATGATCCAACACTTCCTCCTCCTACGGTGCTGATTCGGTCGCCTATGACCACGACTGCACGTGGCCCCGACCCTTCTTCCTCTACTACATGGGGGTCGTGTGATCCACCACCTAGGGTTGTACTACTTGTACCCAAGGAGGCACCAGCTGCTGTTGAGGGGGAGGTAAGTTCAGCAAGGGAGGCGCCATGACACATTCAGCGTCAACACCCTCCTCAACGGATGATCGGCGACATCCACGAACGCGTCACTCGGTCGAGGTCAAACAAATCTCTCACTTAGCTCATTCTGCACTTGTTGCTGATTTTGAACCCCGAGATGTTGGACACGCTTTATCTGATCCAGATTGGTTCAATTGCATGCATGAGGAGCTTGAAAATTTTGAGAGAAATCAGGTTTGGGTTCTTCTTCCTCTTCCTCCTGAGTGTCACCCTATTAGGACAAAATGGGTTTTCAAAAACAAACAAGGAGAAGAGGGCCATGTTGTGAGAAACAAGGCCAGACTTGTAGCCCAGTGGTATAGTCAGAAGGAGGGGATAGTGAAGGACCGAATTGGTGACCAAAGGGGGGTGAATGGGAGCCTCAAATTTTCTTCTCGAGAAACGATGGCCCTTGTCCCAGAAAATCACCCCAAAAGCAATGACTCAAACAACCGGTGAGTTCACGACCTACGAATAGGTGGATACCCTAGGATATGTCCTAGAGGTACAACGGAACTACCGAAGAATCCCCAAAACCAAGCGCCAAAGCAATGGGGCAAAACTACACAAGCAAGCTCCTATAACAATCGAACCTCCGATAACGGAACACCCCACTACTATGGAGAAGAGGAAAGTGTTCGACCAAAACTACTTATCCAAACTAGTGGAAAAAGCACCTTGGAAAGATCCTTATGAAGTTAGGAAACTAACGCAATAGACGGATCTCAAATCGGAGCTCGAACGCAAAAGATACGGACGCTAGAAACAACGAAACTCCGAAAGCGGAACACTTAACTCCTATGGAGAAGAAGGAAGTGTCTGACCAAAAATACTTTGACCAATGGTGGAAAAAGTACTTTGGAATGATCCTTGATAAGTTAGGAAACCAACGCAACAAACGGATCTCAAATCGGAGCTCGTACGCAAAAGATACGGACGAAAATAACAAAATTGTGCAGTGGTGGTCTGTCTTCTAGTGAATCGCGGACAGACCGCTATTGAACACCGGACAGTCCGGGAATCAGTCCCGGACAGTCCGGGAATGAGTCCCAGACTGTCCACCGTTCAAAAACGAAAACAGCAACCTTGCTGCCCGTGAACAGCCCTGACCCCCGGACAGTCCAGGGATGAGTCCCGGACAGTCCGCCACTGTCGAGAAAGCCCAAAAACAGCTCGCGACAAAACCAAAATCGATTGGATCTTCATCAAATCGAACGGGGCTGCAACCAAACTTCTTTCAAGTGTTCTTCTACATGCTGGGAAGCTAATCCTAGGATATCATCGCTCCAAACCAAATAATCCATGAGAAATCGGAAGAACACTAGAAAAGGGAGAGAACGAAGAACGAACGCGATTTCGACCCGATCTATGTGCTCGTGAGGTTAGAGAAGAAATCCTTCGGTGGAAAGAAGGAGCTCACGACATAGAACAATTTGATTCAAACGGAATCACAAATCGTCGCTTGGAGAGGGAGAACAAGGCAAATCTCTAGGAGGGGAAAAAACAAAACGCGAAGAACAAAAACGCGAATCGATCCAAATTTCAGCCAACACAAGAGGAGTAATAAATTGATCCTTGGATTGCTACGGGATGATGAATTGTGTAGCACACTATGTCGGGTTACAAGCCACTCCTCGCAACAACAAAGCGTGGATACCGAAAAGCTCAAGAACAAGAGCCACTCCTCTCTCTAACCCTAGCCTCCTCTCAAATCAACAAAATGAGAGTGACACCTCCAAGGATGGGCTGCCCTAACCAGCCCCCTTCATATATATAGGCCCACGTCCGAAGACAAAAACACCCTCTCATGAAGCACTGACCCAAATACCCCCTTGAGGGTAAAACCATCCAACTCGGCCATTTTCCATCCGACGGCCACGCGCCTTCTCATCCTTCGCTTCGCCTCAACGCAAGCTCCAGGATGCCGCCACGTGCCGTCACCGTCGACCACCGCGCCTTCCTCACCGATAGCTTTGCCGCAACGCAAGCCTCTCGATACCGACACGTGTCGACCGTTCCGTATAGGAACCTCCGCCCGGTTTTGAGGCCCAAACCGATAAACCCGCCAGCCCAGGTTTTGAGACCCAAACCTGGCAAACCGTCCACCCCGAGTTTTGAGGCCCAAACTCAGAAATCGGCGAGCCGAGGTTTTGAGGCCCAAACCTGGAAACCGTCCACCCTGAGTTTTGAGGCCCAAACTCAGAAACCGGCCACCCCGAGTTTTGAGGCCCAAACTCGGAAACCGTCGACGGTTGCTTTTTGAGGCTCAACTACCGAACCCGCACCGTAGACGGGATGTGGTTCGCACACCCCGACCACCGGCACCGATGCCGATGCATGTCCAGCCTCCACGCCGGGCACAACGCCTTCGCCTTCCTTCTTGACTCAGTCGACGACACTTGCGTCGCACGCAAGCCCGTGTCCGACCTCCCGCCAAGTGCCACGACGCCATCGTCTTCCTCCCGACTCGACCGATGCATCACACATCCCCATGTGCTCTCGCTCGCCAATTCCAAGTGCCAGCTACCACAGCTGGTCCTTCGGCCTCTCGGTCCTTCGGTACAAGCCTCACGTCCGCCCTTCACCGCTCTGGGTCCATCGGCATGGCACGTCCGCCACACTGCACGCCCATCCTTCACCGCTCCCGGTCCGTCGGCACTACACGTCTCTACTTGACCTTCACCTCGCTATCGACCACTGTCTCCGAGCTCCACACCTGCATATCAACACAGCCAAGAGACACATGTTGCACACGCACACCAACACGGTAACACACCACAACTCAACGCCACCGGTTAGTCATAAACATTAAGCGCATAGACGAATAATGTCTCAACCGGGAAAACCCTCAAACCTTCGTCACAAATGTCAGTCATTCATCATATATGTTCTCAATCCCCCCCTTGATGAATGCATTGACTAAAAATAAAACCACAAAGGAAGGGTTTGAAGGCAAGCCTCATTCAATTGCCCAAAAGCCAAGTAAAAGCAAACACAAGGCCACTTGATATGAGCAAGGATCATGAAAACTCTAAATAAAAGCTCTCGGTCCTGAAAGAAACGGGAAAAGCGGGCAAATCCTCCACACAACCGAAGAGTCAAGAAAAACAAGAGTTTCATGAATCCCAAAAGGCAATCAAAAACCAATCTTGAATAAATTGTCAAACAATCATCACAAAAGATACCAAGGTTCTTATCCACTTCGGTTTTGGAATTTCTCCCCCTTGATGATTGAATTGACAAAAGCTAGGCACAAGAGATGGTTTGAGATGCCAAAACCGAAAACTTCATCCCCAAAGACCAACGGCTCAATGCAACCAAGCAAAGTTCGAGCCAATTTCCACAAAAGAGTAGACAAAGAGCGAAAGACTTGGTTCCCAAAGACATGGGCAACTGCTCGACGCAACCAATTCAAAAATGAGCTAGCCCTCAAGAAGAGGCAGAAAAGGCTTAACACCACTAGCTCAAGGCTCCATACCAATTGAGGCTGAAACAACGCATTAGAATGGAAAACTGCTAGTCCCTCAAGATAGAGGCACAGAGGCTCAACACAACTAGCATAAAACACGATACCAAACACAAACAGCCAAAAATTGGTGAAAATAGCTAGATCCTCAAGACAGAGGCACAGAGGCTCGACACAACTAGCTGAAGGCTCCATACCAATCGAAAATACCAAGCAAAAACTGCTAGTCTCTCAAGACAGAGGCAAAACGGCTCAACAGGACTAGAAGGCTCGATACCAACTGAGAAAACAAAAAAAGAAGCTCAAAACCAAATGGAGCACAAACATTCGGAGCACACGGAGAAGTTGCAAAACAAAACAACTCCCCTCGAAAGCAAGCCTATACACAAATACGATGCAACAAAGCTCACTATGAAGGATACCAATTGAAGTACATAAAAGAGCTAAACTCCCCCTAGCTCAAAGCTCTCCCCAAAGTGCACGACTCTCCCATTTGTGCCAACACTCAAGCTCCCCCTTGCAAATAGCTTCTCCCCTTGACAAAAGGGAACATACTGAGGGGTTTTGACATTTCTCCACAAGGTTGACACAAACACAAGACAAGTCATCAACCAAAAGCATATGGGGGCAGTGTAAAGCATTGAAAATGACCACAAAGAGTAGTATCAGAGCTGGGGGTATGAACACTAAGCTAAAATGCATGATATGTGCAATGCAACAGCTTCAAGTGTATAGCAATCAGAATGAAAAGTTGCTCAAAAGGGTGTTGCCCTGAAAGCATAGCAACCAATACAAATGCTAGCAAAGGCTCAAACTGATCAAATGAATACGAAATATGAACAATTGAGCATATGAGCAGTTTTAAGCCATTCAAAAGCAGTTCACCACTAAAATAGCACTAAGCATGAATAGACAAGAAATCAACCAAGTGCCAAATCAAGTATAAACGGTCAACTACACCTAGCAAAGTTCAATCATCATGCCATCGAATGAAGCATATACTTGTGTTGTTATCAAATTTTATCGGAGATTGCAGCAGTATTAACACAAGCTCATATTAAAGCATGTGATTGCGAGAGGTTGAAAGCATGGTCATTGCCTAACTTTTCAACCGGGCTAAGCCTATGCAAGAAAAGCAATCAGAAGCTTAAAGCACCAGTTTCGGTCTTACACTACACGGCTCAAGTTTAACTCAATTGTGCAATGAGAAACAGTCTCGATACCGTGAGGTGCTGACACATGAAATCCCATCTCGATCTTTTCATTTCACTTAGACTTGGATCAAATTTTAAGCACAGGGTAAATGTGAACAATCCAAGCAAGTGAATGACTCAGTGCAAGAGACATAGCAACCTAGCATACAAAAGATAGCACAAGTGATCTCAACACATCCTACCCATGCTAGTTGCCACTCTCAATGGTGAACAAATTAAGGGTTTCATAATTGATTAATCAAGTTCACCATTTGCAAAAATAGCTTAGCTCTTAACATCTATCAAGTGATCAAAAAGAGCCTAAGCTACAAGCATCATCATGAATCAACAGGGAATACCAAAAAGAGCATAGTCTCATTTTCATTACTATACACATGAAGCTCTAAAATGCAAGATGTACATGATGAAATACATGCAAAAGCTAGCATATAAGGAACGGAGCAAAAGCTTGTCTAAAAGGAAACACCCAAAAAAAAGGATATCGGAGAAGTCAAACTATGATACAACAAGCAAAATGCTTCCCCAACTAAAAGGGAAACACACACCAAACTCACAAGAGAAGAGCCAAGAAACGTTCAAGCGAACAACCAGCAAAATCCACATCAGAAAAACCACACAACAGAAAGAGGTCGAAGAAGGAGAGTACCAAAACCCGAACTCAGAAGTATGTCGGAGGTACCTCATGAAGTGCTTGACCGTCTGCTGGTGTGATACCCGAGGGGACGCCTGAATCTGCTGAAATCTTTGGTGCACCTGCCTCGCCGAAGTCGTCTCCCCCTCGCCTGATGCTGTCGCTCCCACAGGTGCAGCTAGTGCTCGCTGGAGAGCTGCTCGAACGGAACACCAAGTCGTGGAAGAAGTGGGATCGGGTCCATGAGCCAAAATGCCCTCTCCAGGCTCCTGTTCTCCTGCAAGCTCAAAAGCAGAAGAAGACACAAGGCATTGTCTTGTCCAGTGTGACCTCAAGGACTCCACAAAATGGTTAGTCCCATAAAAGCATAAGGTGAACTCTCAACAAAAAGAGGTCTACCTATGAATGATACTGCAAGGAGATCTGAACTCAAACTAGCCAAGACAACCATGCAACAGGATAAAGCACTATATAGCAAAATGCAGCCTAGAGAAATGATCAACCCAAACACAGCCTGAACCTCAACACATGCTACAATGCAAGATAATGATAGCAATAGATCCAGAAGCATGTAACATGATAAAAGTGTGGAAAGGCTAGTGCTCGAACTAAACATATCCATAGGGTACATGTAGCTAACCAAAACTAGCACCTGAAAAGTGACACCTAATGAACAGCATACCACTACAAATCAAGCTCATGGAGAAGTATGGTAAAGCATGGCATAATGTTCATGAGGATCATAGACTAGCATGAAAAGAGACTAATCCACTAGGCTATACACAAAGCTCACATGACATATGATACAGAAGATAGCACATGCTAGGCTAAACAAAACATGATACAAAAGAAAATGTACATGCAGGATCTATACAAGTGCGCACATGATAGTCCATCTCATACCACAAGAAATAGAACATGGATGAACAAGGTATGAGTGTATAAGAAAACTCACCGAGTAGCAAAAACCTGTTTGGAGGCAAATCTAAGCGGGGTGTAGAGAACCATCAACTCTTGATCACATCTAAAAGATCAAGCTCCATCAGGCGCATGTTCTCCACCCCGCGCGCGTCCTCTTATTTACACACAAGAGGACAAAATAACCCGAGTCTTGGATCCCGAAGGGTTAGCAAGCATATACTTGGGCACCCAAGACTTGGTCACAACTCTCAAAGGAGCACTCAACTTATCATGTGGGTTAGCATGATGCAAATGATGGTTCAAATTCGGTTTTGAAACATCCTTGGAAGCATTCCTCAAAAGGACAACTCGAGGAGAAGAACGAGTCGTACCACGGGAAAAGAGGCAACCATCTTCCAAGGTTTTTGTAGAAGAACCAATAGAAGCATGACATGGACCAAGAGAAGAAGCACTAGAGCCATGTCCACGATCATGACCTAACCCACTAGAAAAGGAGTCATAAAACCCATCAACAAAGAGGGGCTTCTTACTAGGAGCACAAGCGTTCATGCCATGAGAAGGGCTATGAACCACCAAGTTCCCAGAAGAGCGAGCTTGGCGCAAGCGTTTGGCACGCCGATTGCAAAAGCTTTCTTGATGCCCATCTTTCTCACAAAAAGAGCAATGGTACAAAGGCCTATTGGTAGGCACACCATTCTCCGACAAGTGAGAAGTCCCTTGGGACTTAGAACAAGAAGCATCAACATTCAACTTGGTGCCAACAATAGGAGCACACGTGCCATGGGAAAGGCTACGTGGCTTCCTAAAAGCCTTAGCTCAAATACGTCGTTCGTGTTTGACATGGCCGAAACAAAAATCGAATGAATGTCAATCCTTCTTGCAAAAGGTGCAATGGAAAATTGAATTGGGAACACGAGTCCCAAAAATGTGAGAAGCACCCTTGTCAAGAGAAGTCCCTTGGACATCACTTGAAGAAACAACAAGGTTAGGACTAGCTATGGAAGAGCTATCCCAAACATTGGCACAAGTGCTATCATCAAAAGACTCACGCGCCACACAAGAACTCAACTCCGGTTTCAAAGAATCAAGCTTAGAAACATCAACATCGGAGTTGCAAGAATTTCATGAATCAAAAGACTTAGCACAAAGACTTGCATCTTTTGGCTAAAACCTCATTTTCAAACATGAGGCGATCACAAGTACCACAAGGAGCATTTTTCAGATCGTCCATCTCCTCTCTAATGCACTCGACATATGTGGTAGGCAAGAGTTCATTTTGTTTTTCAAGGTTGGCACTCATATCATTGTGCTCAACCAACTTAGCGCTCATATCATCGCGCAAAACCTTCAAAGCCAAAACTTATTTTTCCAAATCAATGCATGATGTGCACATGAAATCGGTGGAAGAAACATCACCATTCACATCAAGCAAAGAATCATGAATAGCACAAGAAGTAAGGCAAGCATTTTTATTCGAAGAGCATGAGCTACAAGGCCTATAATTTAATTCAATAATTTTAGCCCTAGCATGCTCGAGTTCATTTACACATGTAGTGTGAGTCAATTTTAATTTATTAATTTCAGCATGTAAAGACTCACATGAAACACATGGTAACAAAGCATTTCACTTTAGCAAGGGTATTTCAGTTTTAGCAAAATCAAGATCCTTGCGCAAGTCTATGCAAACTAAGCATGGTTTGGAAGCATTAGATATCAACATTTCATTTTCAGATTTTAAGGTAGCAAGAGAAAAGCCTAGATCATCATTCTTCCTAACCATGTCACTACAAGAGGTGCAAGATGAAGACACACTAGTCTTTAATCTAGCAATGGAGCAATTCAACTTCTCAACCTTTCTACGCAAGGTATCACAAAGATCATTATTCCTAGAGCAACCATCATGTAGGTCGTGCAGAGTCACAAGACTACAAGCAAGTATACCTTTCTTGGCCTTGCCAAGTTGACGTAGAAGATCATCTGGTGAAAGCTCATCATTGCGAAGAAGGTTCAACAAATCGTTCACCACGCGATCCCTCTCATTGACTGCACTCTTCCTTCCCAAAATGCCATCCTTGGAAACATTCAAACCTAAGGACAAACACACACTAGAATAAGAACTTGGTGCCATTTCTAAAAGCACCATTATTGTTAGCAACACAAAAGCTTAACACCTCGACAAACAAAGTCGGAAGTACAACCGCTCTCAAAAGGTCGCCTTCGCGGATCCGAAACCGGTTAAGGTAGAGAGATCCTTAACTGGCTCCGATACCAATTGAAGGACCGAATTAGCGACCAGAGGGGGGGTGAATGGGAGCCTCAAATTTTCTTCTCGAGAAACGATGGCCCTTGTCCCAGAAAATTACCCCAAAAGCAAAGACTCAAACAACCGGTGAGTTCACGACCTACGAATAGGTGGATACCCTAGGATATGTCCTAGAGGTACAGCGGAACTACCGAAGAACCCCCAAAACCAAGCGCCAAAGCAACGGGGAAAAACTACACAAGCAAGCTCCTATAACAATCGTACCTCCGATAACGGAACACCCCACTCCTATGGAGAAGAGGAAAGTGTTCGACCAAAACTACTTATCCCAACTAGTGGAAAAAGCACCTTGGAAAGATCCTTATGAAGTTAGGAAACTAACGCAACAGACGGATCTCAAATCGGAGCTCGAACGCAAAAGATACGGACGCTAGAAACAACGAAACTCCGAAAGCGGAACACTTAACTCCTATGGAGAAGAAGGAAGTGTCTGACCAAAAATACTTTGACCAATGGTGTAAAAAGTACTTTGGAATGATCCTTGATAAATTAGGAAACCAACGCAACAAACGGATCTCAAATCGGAGCTCGTACACAAAAGATACGGACGAAAAACAACAAAATTGTGCAGTGGTGGTCTGTCTTCTAGTGAATCGCGGACAGTCCGCTATTGAACCCTGGACAATCCAGGAATGAGTCCCGGACAGTCCGCCGTTCAAAAACGAAAACAGCAACCTTGCTGCCCGTGAACAGCCCTGACCCCCGGACAGTCCGGGGATGAGTCCTGGACAGTCCGCCACTGTCCAGAAAGCCCAAAAATAGCTCGGGACAAAACCAAAATCGATTGGATCTTCACCAAATCAAACGGGGCTGCAACCAAACTTCTCCCAAGTGTTCTTCTACGTGTTGGGAAGCTAATCCTAGGATATCATCACTCCAAACCAAATAATCCATGAGAAATCAGAAGAACACTAGAAAAGAGGGAAGAACGAAGAACGAACGCGATTTTGACCCGATCTATGTGCTCGTGAGGTTAGAGAAGAAATCCTTCGGTGGAAAGAAGGAGCTCACGACATAGAACAATTTGATTCAAACGGAATCGCAAATCGTCGCTCAGAGAGGGAGAACGAGGCAAATCTCTGGGAGGGGAAAAACCAAAATGCGAAGAACAAAAACGCGAATCGATCCAAATTTCAGCCAACACTAGAGGAGTAAGAAATTGATCATTGGATTGCTACGGGGATGATGAATTGTGTAGCACACTATGTCAGTTTACAAGCCACTCCTTGCAACAACAAAGCGTGGATGGCGAAAAGATCAAGAACAAGAGCCACTCCTCTCTCTAACCCTAGCCTCCTCTCAAATCAACAAAATGAGAGTGACAATTCCAAGGATGGGCTGCCCTAACCAGCCCCCTTCATATATATAGGCGCACGTCCGAGACAAAAATGCCCTCTATGAAGCACTGACCCAAATACCCCCTTGAGGTAAACCGTCCAACTTGTCATTTTCCATCCGAAGGCCACGCGCTTCTCATCCTTCGCTTCGCCTCGACGCAAGCTCCAGGAATGCCACCAACCACATGCCGTCACCGTCGACCACCACGCCTTCTCACCGATAGCTTCGCCGCAACGCAAGCCTCTCGGTTGCCGCCCACGCGTCGACAGTTCTGTATAGGAACCTCGCCCGGTTTTTGAGGCCCAAACCGGTAAACCCGCCAGCCCAGGTTTTGATGG
>CM019826.1:95240847-95421611 GCA_009763385.1 Coix lacryma-jobi var. lacryma-jobi | reverse complement strand
GCAGAGACGGTTTAATCATACCTCTGTGTATTTGGATTTTGCGGAAATGGGACCGGATTCCCATTGTCTCCTCGTGGGGACAAATTTCTGCGGATACATGGGTGTATGCCGAGTCTCTGTGTGATGAGTGATTGTCAATGGAGATGATGCGCATGTTCTTTGGCTTGTGTTGTGCAGGTGTCGAGCACGGAGACAGTGATCGATGGCGGGTGAAGGTCAAGTTGCGACGTGCCGTGCCGACGGACCGGGCGCGATGAAGGATGGGCGTGCCGTGCGGCGGACGTGCCATGCCGATGTATCGGACGGTGAAGGGCGGACGTGGACTTGGACTGATGGACTGGAGGCCGGAGGATCAGCTGTGGTGGCTGGCAGCCTGCGACAGCGACAGGCGGAGAAGTGCGATCATGTCGGTGGAAGGGGTGCACAGGCGGTGCATCCCCTCTACGACGCCGGTTTGTTGGTAGAGCCCGGGAAAAACCAACGGTGGACGGTTTCCAGGTTTGGGCCTCAAAACCTGGGTGCTGGGTTTCCAGGTTGAGCCACAAAACCTGGGCGCGACGGTTTCCAGGTTGAGCCTCAAAACCTGGGCGTGGGCCGGTTTCCGAGTTTGGGCCTCAAAACTCGGGCGCGGACGGTTTCCGAGTTTGGCCACAAAACTCGGGCTGGAGGCTGGTTTCCCGGTTTGGGCCTCAAAACCGGGGGCTGATGGAAAAGGCTGGTTTCCCGGTTTGGGCCGCAAAACCGGGGGTGCAGAGTGGTGGCGGCACGTGGCGGCGATCTAAAGGTTGCGTGGAGGCGACGCGGAAGACCGTGCGGGCGTGGCCGTCGGATCTACCTACCACCAGCGGGTGGACTAGAATAGCCTTAGGGTTAGGCTGGTCCGCTCTGTAAATTAGAGTAGAGAGGGGTAGAGTAGGAAATAGACTTAGGCTAGGTTAGTATAAGTAGTCTAGGGGAGACACCCTCCTCCCCATCTCAATCTCAGTTAGAGCTTTAATTTCCTAGGGTTTCCACTCTCCCACACCCCTGCTTTAGCTAGTTGAGATCCGCAGAGAGACTCCACTCTGTGTACTGTTGATTCGAGGAAGTGAGGCCGTATCCTCACCTTGGATCCCATCTCTTGGTGTCAATTCGCGTTTTGATTTCATGTTCATCATGTTCTTCGCGGATTGCTTTGTGCCTTGAGTTTTCCCGTCGCTTGATCTTTGTGCTCGGTCCATCTTTCACGATTCCGTTTGAACTGAGTTGCTCTAGATCGTGAGGCACTTCTTTCCACCGAAAGAAATCATCTCTAACCTCACGGTCTAGGAGATCGATCAAGTTTTAGTTTCGGGTCTCTTTTTCTTCTTTCCCCCGAATTCCTTCGATTCACCGATTTGGAGTTAGGTTCGAGCCATGATCTCTTAGAGATAGCTCACTAACCTCCTTGTGACTCCTCAGATCGAATCCCAAGCCTAGAGCACTTGATTCGGAGGAGATCGGGTTGAATCGCCGGAGTTTCAGTGCAGTCGCGGGGTGACCGGACGCTCTGTCGGGCTGACCGGACGCATGCTTTCAGAGTCCGGTCGTTGAGCACGGCGCCAAGCTTTTCTGCGTACTGACCGGACGCTCTCGACCGGACGCTTTGTTTGCATTTCGACCGGACGCTACGCTTGCACTGTTCCCGTGTCATTGTCTCATCTGACCGGACGCTCAGTGAACGACCGGACGCTTGAGCTCCGTGCGTCCGGTCGCGAACAGAGAGCTCCCAGAGCTGTTTTCTGACGACCGGACGCGTCCGGTCCCTGCTGACCGGACGCAGGCCAGAGTCCGGTCGCTGCAGTTTCGCGCGTCTTCGTTCGCGGTTCGTTCGTTCTTGATCGGATTTGAGTTCCGTCTTTTGGGTTGGCTTTCTAGGGTTGTCTAGTGTCCCGCTGTGCTTCTAGGAAGCATCCACCCTACATCTAGGGTCGTGGACATTAGCTAGCTCTAGGTTTCGATTTTGGGGTTGATCTTGGGACAGTGGCATCTAGTTTCCGAAAGGAAATTTTTGAAGCTCCCATTCACCCCCCCTCTGGTCGCTTTCGGGTAGCTTTTCGGTCCTTCAATTGGTATCAGAGCGGGTTAAGGATCTTCCACCTTAGCCGGTTCCAGATCCACCGAAGGCGACATGGATCGCGGCGTGGGCAAACCGCCGTTTTTCGATGGGACGAACTATGCGTATTGGAAGATACGTATGTCGGCCTATTTGCAGAGCTTGGGCGCTTCGATCTGGGATATTTGCAACTCCCCTGATTACGTGGTCTTGACTGCTCGTGTCCCTCAGCTTCAGATTGAATGAGCACGATGCAAATAGCCGAGCCCGTAATGCTCTTTTCTCATGCCTGAGCATGAGTGAGTTTGATCGTGTTTCTCGCCTCGCTACGGCTCGGGAGATTTGGGCCACCCTCATGCGTTCCATGAGGGAATCTCTCAAGTCAAAACCTGACTCTACGAGTCGTTCAAGCGAGAGTATGAGAACTTTCAACATATGCCTGGCATGAGCATAGAAAGTTTATTCGCTCGCTTTCAGGTGATTGTCAACAGGATGAGGGCTAACAAGGAAGCAGTTGCCTTTCGACGATCATGAGAGGGCTCTGAAGCTTTTGCATACCCTTGATCGGTCGGTGTGGGATTCCAAAGTTCCGGCGATCATCGAAATCACCTAACTATGAGACCCTCACGTGCGACGAGCTCTCAGTAGCTCAAGTCCAGTGAGATTGATGCCATGGCAAGGGCTTCTTATGAGAATCCTTCTGGCCCGACTATGGCTTTGGTTTCTGTCTCTTCTAACCTCTCTGGAGGTTTTGCTCTTTCGTCTCTCTTTTCTGTCACAGAGGACCAGCTGGAGTCTTTGGGGGATGACGAGCTGGCAATGCTCGCCAACCGGTTCTCGCGGTTTCAAAACAACCGCATGAACCGTCGCCGCGGAGGAGGATGCTCGGGATGCTACGAGTGCGGCGACCCCGACCACTTCATCGCCAACTGTCCCAAGAAGAAGAACTCATCTGGGAAGGGTGATCATGGGCACAACTACGACTCTGGCAAGCGCAAGGAGAAGTACGTCCCCGTGAGGCACAAGCGGAGGGGCGGCTTCGATATGGAGTACATCAAGAAGAAGTACTTGGAGAAGGCCCAGGCTGAGCAGCGTGCGTTCTTCGCCACGCTCAGCGACGTCGATGGCTCGGATGACGACTCCGCTTGCTCAAGCGATGACGAGTCCGAGAAGAAGAAGAGGATCGAGGACAAGTTGAACGGTCTCTGCTTCTTCGCCGACGACGACGGCCTCTGCAGCATGGCCCTCGGCAAGGAGGTCGACGGCGAGCTGGTGAACTCCCCTTAGAACGATGACGACGACGACGACACCTCCCAGGTATCTCTGACCCATGATGAGCTTTCCGCTGAGGTCGAGAAACTTACTGCCGTGCTCCTTAGTCAAGATAAGTTGCTTAGGCGAGCTGCTAGAGAGCGCAAGGAGTTTAGGCAGAAGTGGGAGGATACGGTGAAGGAACTTGATTCTGTCAAGTCTACCGTAGTTGTCACAGATGAGGAGGAGTGCGAGGCGTGCACCACGCACATGACTGATCTTCTCACTTTGAGAAGCAAGTATGTTGCATTGGTAGGAGAGGTGAATGAGCTCCGGGCTAGACCATGCTGTTGGGTGCGTGCAAGACTTGTCCTGTCTTGCAATCCGAGTTGGCAGAGAAGAATGCCAAGATTGTGTCTCTTGAGGAGGCCAGCTCGGGTAGCACTTGTGTGACTAGGTGCGCTTTGTGCGAGGATTTGGAGATGGAGATTGCGAATGTGAAGCATGACAAGATGCAAACCGAGGAGGAAAACACATACCTTCGGACCATCTTGTCATGGGTGTCTTGTGGTGAGCCACAGCTCGGGATGATGATTTCCCAATTCAAGCGAGCTGCTGGAGGTCCCGGTGTAGGTTTTGCTCAGGGTGTTGATCTTTCTGCTTTTGGGAAGATTGGAGAGTCAAGTGGTTTGAACCTGAGTGAGAAACCCAACTCCACCACTACTCCCAAACTAACCAAGCTTCCACCCAAAGAGCCACTCAAGCCTAACACCAAGGACGGAGTGTTTGAAGAACCTCCGAGAGCTCCACCCAAGAACCAAGTGTGGCATCCCAAACCCAACCACCTGAAAAACAAGCTTGATGCTATGCCACCTATCCAGGAGGAGTTGCCACAGAAGGGCAAGGTGATCCACACCCACAACCATGAGTACCAACAACCCCCTTTGAGAGCGGTGAGGTACCACTGTGAGCACTATGGGAGAGATGGACACTTGAGCGAGTTCTGCTTTAGGCGCAAGAGAGAGGCGCGCCGTGCTAGGAAGATGAACAACCCGGACATGTACCATCCTTTCCATGATGTACATGCGCCGAATGTTCAGAGGAGAGCACCAAGACGTGCTACTAGGCCCAGAGGTCCAGAACCTCAAGTTCCCCGGCCTAGGCAGTAGAGAGCTCCGAGGAGAGACGCTAGGCCTAGATGTATTGAGCCTCAAGTTCCTAGGCGTAGGCCTCGTAGAGAGCATGCCCGGCGGGAGCCTGCAGTTGTAGGCTATGGACCCCGTGGCGGTGGCTTTGTAGTTGAGCGTTTTCCCCCACCGTGTTTTGAGTATCACGATGGACGCTCCTTCCTTAGCGGACCACGTTTTCCTCAACGTGGTGATCGCTCCTCCCGTAGGCGTGCTAGGAATGGTTTTTCTGCTAACCGTTCTTTTGAGCAGCCGGCCCAACACTGGTATTCCTCCTACTTCACTAACCCCAGTGTTGGACCGTATGCTCACCCTATGTCTTTTTATTGATGTAGGTAAAACGATTGGAGAACGTTTGGTTGGTGGATTCCGGGTGTTCGAGGCACATGACCGGAAATGCCAAGTGGTTCTCCAGTCTTAGTCCGGTCATCGGAAAGGAGTATATCACCTTCGGCGACAACAGCAAAGGTAAGGTGCTGTCTCGTGGGTCTGTGCGAGTTAATGAGCACTTTGTGTTGCGCGATGTTGCTCTTGTTTCTAACTTGCATTTTAACCTTCTTTCTGTTTCGCAACTCTTTGACGATGACTATGAGATTCGTTTTAAACCGAATCTCAGTCGTATTTTGGATCCTCAGGGCAATCTTGTGTGTTTGATTTCGCCCTTTGGAAAAGTCTTTCGTGCGAATTTCTCGGAGTCTTTTGGTACTTCTCGTTGTCTTGTGGCTGGACCTTCCTCTTCTAATCTTTGGAAATGGCATAGGAGACTTGGACATTTGAGCTTCGACTTGCTTGCAAGGCTTAGTTCACTTGGCCTAATCCGAGGATTGCCCAAGTTATCTATGGAGAAGGATCTTGTTTGCCACTCTTGTAGACACGGGAAGATGGTTGCCGCTCCCCACCATCCAGTGACTCAGGTCATGACCAAGCGCCCTGGAGAGCTTTTGCACATGGACCTTGTTGGTCCGGCTCGGGTGAGCTCGGTTGGGGGGAAGTGGTATGTACTTGTTGTTGTTGATGACTTTTCGAGATATTCGTGGGTTTTCTTTTTAGCTGAGAAAACGGAGACTTTCTCCTTTGCTCGCAATCTAATTTTGCGTCTTCAGAATGAGTTCCCTTTGAACACTATGCGAGCAATTCGGAGTGATAATGGTTCCGAATTCAAGAATTCAGATTTTGAGAAGTTTTGTGACTCTTTTGGGTTAGAGCATCAGTTTTCTTCCCCCTACACACTGCCTCAGAATGGTGTTGTAGAAAGGAAGAATCGGACCCTTGTCGAGATGGCCAGGACAATGCTCGATGAGCATAGGACTCCTAGGCGATATTGGGCCGAAGCTATGAACACTGCATGCTATATTTCCAATCGCATTTTTCTTCGAGCTTTCTTGAAAAAGACCTCTTATGAGTTGCGTTTTGGAAAACTACCCAAGGTGAGTTACTTTCGAGTTTTTGGTTGCCATTGTTTTATACTCAAAAAGGGCAACTTGGACAAGTTTGAGTCTCGTTCTTCTGACGGTGTGTTTTTGGGTTATGGCACTCACACTCGAGCTTATCGTGTACTTAACCTTGACACTAACCGAGTCATGGAGACATCTGATGTCACCTTCGACGAGACCATGGTTTGTCCTTCTTCTCGTTTTGAGCGTGCAGGTGATCATGAGATTGGCGAACCTCTTTTCGATGATGAAGAAGAAGGTGCTGAAGGAATAGATGACCCAGCACCTCCTCCACCTGCTGTGCCGCAAAGAGCGGCCTCTACGACGACTCATGGCCCCGACACATCGTCTTCCTGGGGGCCGTGGGATCCGCCACCCCGAGCGGTACCCTTTGTACCCGGGGAGGCACCAGCTGCTGTTGAGGGGGAGGCCACTTCGGCAAGGGAGGCGCCACGACACATTCAGCGCCAGCACCCACCTCAGCAGATGATCGGCAGCATCGACGAACGTGTCACCCGGTCAAGACAAATCTCTCACTTTGCTCATTCTGCATTTGTTGCTGATTTTGAACCACGGGATGTTGGACACGCTTTGACGGATCCTGATTGGGTCAATGCCATGCATGAGGAGCTTGAAAACTTTGAGAGAAATCGGGTTTGGGTTCTAGTGTCTCCACCTTCTGAGTGTCATCCAATTGGGACAAAATGGGTTTTCAAAAACAAACAGGGAGAAGATGGTCATGTTGTGAGAAACAAGGCCAGACTCGTAGCCCAGGGATATAGTCAGAAGGAGGGGATAGACTATGAGGAGACATTTGCTCCTGTAGCATGTTTGGAGGCTATTAGGATACTCTTCGCTTTTGCTGCATCCAAAGGTTTCAAACTTTTTCAAATGGATGTCAAGAGTGCCTTCTTAAACGGCTACATAGAAGAGGAGGTGTATGTTAAACAACCCCCCGGTTTCGAAAATCCCAAGTTTCCAAACCATGTCTTTAAACTTCACAAAGCTTACTCTCTTGGTCCAAATATACGTGGATGATATCATTTTCGGTGGTTCTTCTCACGCTTTGGTTGCCAAGTTTGCAGACATTATGAGCAGGGAGTTCGAGATGAGCATGATGGGCGAGTTGACGTTTTTCCTCGGGTTGCAAATCAAGCAAACCCGGGAAGGAACGTTTGTGCACCAGGGCAAGTACACCAGAGATATCCTGAAGAAGTTCGACATGGGTGAGGCCAAGCCTCTTCCAACACCCATGGCGACCACGACGGCCCTGGATGCGGACAAGGAGGGAGAAGCGGTGGACCAGAAGGAGTACCAGAGTATGATCGGCTCGCTGCTGTACCTGACGGCGACACGCCTGGACATCCAGTTCGCGGTGTGCCTCTGCGCGCGCTTTCAGGCGTCGCCGCGCACTTCTCACCGTCAGGCGGTCGAGCGCATTGTGAGGTACTTATCCTTCTCTCCAGAATTCGGGATTTGGTATTTTGCTTCCTCCACCCTTTCCCTTTGCGGTTATTCCGATGCCGATTTTGCTGGTTGCCGTATTGATCGCAAGTCCACTTCTGGGACTTGCCAGTTTATTGGTTCTTCTCTTGTTTCGTGGTCCTCTCGCAAGCAGTCTAGCGTCGCCCAGTCTACCACGGAGGCTGAGTATGTTGCTGCGGCTAGCTGCTGTTCCCAGTTACTCTGGATGATGGCCACTTTGCGTGATTTTGGTCTGAGCTTTTCTCGTGTTCCATTGCTTTGTGACAGCACGAGTGCGATTAGCGTTGCTAAGAACCCCGTGCTTCACTCGAAGACCAAACACATTGATGTGCGCTTTCATTTTCTGCGAGACCACTATGAGAAGGGTGATATCGACCTTCGCCATGTCGATACTCATCATCAGCTTGCTGATATTTTTACCAAGCCTTTGGACCAATCAACCTTTAATCGGTTGAGAGGTGAGCTTGGTGTGTGTTTCCCCTTTTAGATGGGGGAAACACTTTGGATTTTGTATGATACACTAACTTTTTGTTTTCAGTTGTTTTTGCTTCTTTTTTATTTCTTCGTGCATCTTTTGCATTTTAGCATACGCTTTTACATTCTGAGCTTCATATGTATAATCTAAAGAATGTAACTATGCTCTGTGTAGTTTTTGCTCCGATGCTTTATGTTGATGCTGTAGCTTATGCTCCTTCTGATCACTAGTGCATACTATGAGCTGAGCTATTTTTGAATGGTGAATTTGATAATGAACTTAAAACTTGACAATGTTCACCATTGAGATATGCAACTAGCATGTGTAGGATGTGTTGAGGTCATTCCTGCTTTTCATATATGCTAGGTTGCTATGTCTCTAGTGTTGAGTCATTCACTTGCCTGGTATGTCATATACTGTTTAAAATCTGAACCAAGTTAAGTGAATTGGAAAGATCGAGATGGGTTTGCTTGTTAACATCTCACAGTTTCGAGACTGTTTCTCATTGCATTTTGAGTTAAACTTGAGCTGTGTAGTGTATGACCGAAACTGTTGCTTTAAGCTTCTGATTGCTTATGCATAGGCTTCGCACAGTTGAAAAGTTAGGCAATAACAAGCATTCGACCTCTCGCAGTCACATGCTATTTTCTGAACTTATGTAATTTCACCGCTGCAACTCCGATTAAAATTTGAAGTCACAAGTAAATGCCTAAATTGGTATCAGCATGATGATTGAACTGTGCTAGGGGTAGTTCACTTGGTATACATGCTTAGCACATTTGACTTCCTGTCCATACATGTCTTGTGCTATTTTGATGGTGAATACCTTTTTCGGCTTAAAACTGCTCACATGTTCATATTTCATTCTTAGTGATCAGCTTGAGCCTTTGCTAGCATTCTGTGCATTTTTCTGAGTCATCGGATTTGAACTCTATAGAGCATCCTTGCACTCTCTTGACTATACTCCTGAAGCTCCTAACTTGCATTTTGCCTCATTTGCATTTTGAAAGGGGAGAAATCTGCGTGTTGGCACTTTTTGTTGGTGCATTTTCTGAGGGGGAGTCTTATTTCTTGATAAGTGCATTTTCAACTAAGGGGGAGAAATTGCAAATCATTACCCTCCGGTTCAGCTAAGGGGGAGTCTTCCTGGTTGTTTGCACTATTCGGTTGTTTGCACTATTCGAGGGGGAGTTTGTTTCCAGTTGAGTCTTTGACATTTTCAATTGGTTTGGAGCGGTTTGCTAGTTGCGTTGAGCCTTAGCCTCTTTCTTGAGGAACTAGCATTTGCTTTTCAGATTTTCAATTGATGTCGAACTCTTTTTGGTAACAGTCGGTATCGAGCTTTCTTTGCTAGTTGTGTTGAGCCTCTGTGCCTCTATCTTGAGGGACTAGCATTTTGCTTCGATATTCTCGATTGGTTTTTGCTAGCGGTGTTGAGCCTGTTCTACCTCTTCTTGAGGGCTAGCTTTGCTTTGCTTGGTTGCGTCGAGCCGTTGCCCATGTCTTTGGGGACCAAGTTCTTTCGCTCTTTCCACTTGACCTTCTTCGGCTTTGCTATGCTTTTGGGTCATTTGGTCGAGTTCTCCTCTTCTCCTTTTTCCTTCTTCTCTTTCTATTATGATCTGTGTTGGTAGTTGACAATGCACTCATCAAGGGGGAGATTGCGGATACATGGGTGTATGCCGAGTCTCCGAGTGATGAGTGATTGTCAACTGGGATGATGCGCATGTTCTTTGGCTTGTGTTGTGCAGGTGTCGAGCACGGATACAGTGATCAAAGGCGAGGTGAAGGTCAAGTAGAGACGTGCCGTGCTGATGGACTGGGAGTGGCGAAGGGCGGACGTGAGGCTTGGACTGAGGGACCAGAGGCCCGAGGATCAGCTGTGGTGGCTGGCAGCCTGTGGCAGCTACAAGTGAAGACTTGCGGTCATGTGTTGCCTGAGTCGTGGACTTGGGGACACGTGTCAGTGGACGGGGTGCACGGGAGGTGCATCCCATCTACGACGTCGGTTTGGTGGTAGAGCCAGGGAAAAACCATCGGGTGGACGGTTTCCAGGTTTGGGCCTCAAAACCTGGGTGCGGATGGTTTCTGAGTTTGGCCACAAAACTCGGGCTGAGGACGGTTTCCAGGTTTGGGCCTCAGAACCTGGGCGCTGAGGGTTTGCTGAGTTTGGCCTCAAAACTCAGAAGCTGGTGGGCTGGTTTCCCGGTTTGGGCCTCAAAACCGGGGGTTGGCTGGAAAAGGCTGGTTTCCCGGTTTGGGCCACAAAACCGGGGGTGCAGAGCGAGGGCGGCACGTGGCGGCAATCGGGAGGTTGCGTCGAGGCAACGCTACGAGTTGTGCCGGCGTGGCCGTCGGATCCACCTACCACCGAGTTGGTCCAGAATAACCTTAGGGTTTAGCTGGTTCGCTCTGTATGTAGTTAGGGGTAGAGTGGGAATTAGAAATAGGTTAGAATTAGGATAAATAGGGGGAGACACCCACCTCCCCATTTATCTTAGTTAGTCATCCTGTCATTTGCTCTTGACTTCTAGGGTTTCCTGCTCTCCCAATCCCCTGCTGTAGCTAGCTGAGATCCGCAGAGAACCATACCTCTGTGTACTGGAGATTTTGAGGAAGTGAGGCCGTAACCTCACTGTTGTAGCGTGTGGTAGCCACACGGTTGCAGATCGATGTGTTGATTCGCGTTTTGATTCGTGTTCTTCGCGTTCTTCGTTTCTCCGCGATTTTCCCGTCACTCGATCTCTCTCTCCCGTGCGTCTTGGCGAAATCCGTTTGAATCATCTTGTTCGTATTTGAAAGGAGATCATTTCCATCGAAGGAATTTATCTATCTCCTTACGAACAAGGAGATCGGGTTGATTTCGTTTTCGTGGAGCTTTTCGGTTCATCCTTCTCCCCTTTCGATTTCCCGGTGTTTGAATCGATTTGAGCGGATGATTTCTTGGGGATAGTCTCCTAACTACCCGTGATCATCTTCCCCAAGTTTGGGAACTTGGGATTTTGAGTTGGATCGAATTTGGAGAGATTTGGGGAGGAGAGGATTAAAATCGCCCTCCCTGCAAGGTCGCGGACAGTCCGCGCCTGGGACCGCGGACAGTCCGGGCATCGGGGGTGAGCCAGACCAGTGGCTGCTTCCCTCGGCTGCCTTAGCGATTGTTGACCGGCGGACAGTCCGCAGTTGAAATCCGCGGACAGTTCGGGAACGTCCAGGGACTTTGCAGCAACACTGCTGTTTTGGGTTTTCTGCCGGCGGACAGTCCGCCAGTGAACCGCGGACAGTCCGACGGTACCGCGGACAGTCCGGGACCCCAGGGCCGGACAGTTCGGGAATTGCCTAAAGCTTCCGGCTTGGTGCGTTTGCTCTCCCGGCTTGTTCGCTTGGTTTCCGGACTTCTCGTTTGGCCTTGTAGTTGACCAAGGAACCTCTCTAGGTATCTTTGCTACTTGTTAGCATCGGTATTTGGGGACTTCCTGACGTAGCCGTCTATCTACGTTAGGGACTTGGTTTTTGGGGTCGTGTTCGAGCCGGAGCTTTTGGAGTTTGGTGTGCTATCTCTTTGTGGTGCTCCGCTGTGATCCTAGGGATCATCCACCCTCTTCCAAGGGTCGTGAGCATCACGGTTTCGGTCGCCGTTTCTCGGTGTTGATTTTGGGACATTTGGCCAAAGTTTCGAGAGAAATTTTTGAGCTCACATTCACCCCCCCTCTGGTCGCCTTGCTAGTGCTTTCTCGGTCCTTCAGGCGGGCCGAACAGAACGCGCGGGCATAAGAGGAAGGAGGGAGCCGAGTATGTCGGATGCGATCATACCAGCACTAAAGCACCGGATCCCATCAGAACTCCGAAGTTCAGCGTGCTTGGGCGAGAGTAGTACTAGGATGGGTGACCTCCTGTGAAGTCCTCGTGCTGCATTCCCTTTTTTGTTTTTTTAAAGAAAAAATAGTTTTTGCCGTCCCTTCGTTATAGTTTCTTGGACTGTTCGGGCCGGCAAGCATACCGCGTCAGTTCACGTACCGCGACATCCGCGGTCAAACGATACATTCTGCGCCGCACGACGCGGGGAATGAATCGAGACCAAAAAGAAAACAAGGCCACACTGAGCGGGCCATGGCGAGTATTGGGCGGCACCGTCCAAAAATGACGGGGAAGGTGGAAGGGACACCGGCGCGTCCGAGTCATGGGCGGGCCGGACAGAACGCGCGGGCATAAGAGGAAGGAGGGAGCAGAGTATGTCGGATGCGATCATACCAGCACTAAAGCACCGGATCCCATCAGAACTCCGAAGTTAAGTGTGCTTGGGCGAGAGTAGTACTAGGATGGGTGACCTGCTGGGAAGTCCTCGTGTTGCATTCCCTTTTTTGTTTTTTTAAAGAAAAAATAGTTTTTGTCGTCCCTTCGTTATAGTTTCTTGGACTGTTCGGGCCGGCAAGCGTACCGCGTCGGTTCACGTACCGCGACATCCGCGGTCAAACGATACATTTTGCGCCGCACAACATGGGGAATGAATCGAGACCAAAAAGAAAACAAGGCCACACTGAGCGGGCCATGGCGAGTATAGGGCGGCACCGTCCAAAAATGATGGGGAAGGCGAAAGGGACACCGGCGCGTCCGAGTCATGGGCGGGCCGGACAGAACGCGCGGGCATAAGAGGAAGGAGGGAGCAGAGTATGTCGGATGCGATCATACCAGCACTAAAGCACCGGATCCCATCAGAACTCCGAAGTTAAGCATGCTTGGGGCGAGAGTAGTACTAGGATGGGTGACCTCCTGAGAAGTCCTCGTGTGGCATTCCCTTTTTTGTTTTTTTAAAGAAAAAATAGTTTTTGTCGTCCCTTCGTTATAGTTTGTTGGACTGTTCGGGCCGGCAAGCGTACCGCGTCGGTTCACGTACCGCGACATCCGCGGTCAAACGATACATTTTGCGCCGCACGATGCGGGGAATGAATCGAGACCAAAAAGAAAACAAGGCCACACTGAGCGGGCCATGGCGAGTATAGGGCGGCACCGTCCAAAAATGACGGGGAAGGCGGAAGGGACACCGGCGCGTCCGAGTCATGGGCGGGCCGGACAGAACGCGCGGGCATAAGAGGAAGGAGGGAGCAGAGTATGTCGGATGCGATCATACCAGCACTAAAGCACCGGATCCCATCAGAACTCCGAAGTTAAGCGTGCTTGGGCGAGAGTTGTACTAGGATGGGTGACCTCCTGGGAAGTCCTCGTGTTGCATTCCCTTTTTTGTTTTTTCAAAGAAAAAATAGTTTTTGCCGTCGCTTCGTTATAGTTTCTTGGACTGTTCGGGCCGGCAAGCGTACCGCGTCGGTTCACGTACCGCGACATCCGCGGTCAAACGATACATTTTGCGCTGCACGACGCGGGGAATGAATCGAGACCAAAAAGAAAACAAGGCCACACTGAGCGGGCCATGGCGAGTATAGGGCGGCACCGTCCAAAAATGACGGGGAAGGCGGAAGGGACACCGGCGCGTCTGAGTCATGGGCGGGCCGGACAGAACGCGCGGGCATAAGAGGAAGGAGGGAGCAAAGTATGTCGGATGCGATCATACCAGCACTAAAGCACCGGATCCCATCAGAACTCCGAAGTTATGCATGCTTGGGCGAGAGTAGTACTAGGATGGGTGACTGTCACACCCCAAAATTTCCATTTGGGACGTGAATAGAAAACACTTAATAAAATATATGATTTTGTATTTTTTTTTCTAAAACTTTCCCAACCTTTATTTAGTTGTTGACAATTTATATACTAGAAAATGTGAGTTTCCAAAACATTTTAAGAATCCAATCTAATGGTTTGTTGCATATCATGCCTTTGCATAGTGTTTATGTATGAAAAATGAATTTAAAGTTTTCAAATGCGCCTTAGGGTTTAAACCAAAGCAAATCTCTCTTTATCTTTGACCAAGTTTCCTTGACACTAAAACCATGATGAAATCCTTGGAAACCATACACTTTGATTCTTGTTCCAAAAACCTTGATTGATCTTCAAACTTCATCTTGTCCAACACCCAAACTTCTGCTCTCTTTAATCCCAACTAGCCATATCCTAACTTGCTCTTTTATCCTTTCTTTTTCATCATTGTATTTGAGCTCCTAATACTTTTTGATTGAGTCTTCTCCAAAGCCCAAAATCTATGCTAGATGACCAATCATTGTACATCTTCTCTCTCACATAATTCAACCATCGCTTTGTTTGTGTCAAGTCAATGCATGTCTTGCACCCAAGTTAATCACAACTTCAACTTTCTCTTCTTTTCTCACCTTGGGCAACATCTACATGGTCTCTTTTCCCTCCACCTTTTCTCCTCTTGATCAAAGTCAAACTTGTTTTCAATCCATCCTTGAAATCTATATGACCATGGTCCCACCTTTTTGATACCCTAAGTTCTCGGGAAACCCTAATCGCCTCTCCGAGAATTTAGCGGGTCGAGCCCAACTTTTTCCTTCCATATTATCTTCCCTTGGGACAAATCCAAAGCTTATCTAAAATGGTAAACCATCCTCTCCATATCTCCTTTTGCTAATGGGTCAACCTAACGCCTTTCATCCTCCGATATCGCTCCGGGCCGAATCCAGTCCAAACCTTGCCTTAGCTCTCGCCATCGGTCGAAGCCCAACCATCCTCCTCTCTTATGTGGTCAAAAATAAAGTCCAACCAGCCCTCTATCTCTCCCTCACCCCTCTCCCACGTCACCCCCTTGAAGCCTCTCCATCTTGCACAAAAATATCAAGCAATGCAAGAAAATATCAAGACATGACACTTTGCTTTCCACCCCTTGCTCTCCTCTCTCTCCCACTTCACATAAACCTCCCCTACAGCCCCCTCACGCCTCCCCCTTCATTTCCCACGTCAAGAACAGAGGTGAGGTGCCCCTGCAGCTCCTCCTCCTTCCCCATGGCTGCCCCAATCAACCACAACAAGAGAAGGATGCCCGGTTGCACTACATCGTCGTCACCGGCCATCGCGATGTGTATCCTCACTCCATCACACCATCCCCCATGGTGAGAACACTCCAACATCTCTCTCATACTGATTTCATGTTCCTCTAAGCAAATCATGTACTTTGGATGACATATGGTTGATCCCCGGCAAAAATTACCCATGATATGTGTGGCTGTCCTTGCGGCCAGCCATGCTGCTGTTGAAGAATTTGGCGTTCCTCGCTGTTTTGTTGATCCAATCACAAAACCCTTTGGTGGAATTGTAGATAGCATCCTTGAACACGCCTCTGCAAAATGGTTTGACCATAGGTGTTGAGAAACTAGATATATAATCATCTTCATGCCCGCTGTTCTTGCTGTTAGGTCAGTTTGCAGCTCTGAGTTGTTTTGGCGTTCCCCGCTAATCCACTGTCCCAATCACCATTACCTTTAACATGCATGTTTATTACATCCCTGCACATGATCCCACAAGTTGGCTTGGCTATGCAATCCATAATGGCCGAGATATAGAAGTCCCAAGTGTCTACTACCCCTGCTGTCCATACAGCACTGACCCTGTTTTTGGCAACAGCGTTCCCGTTGATCCATTGAACCCCTTGGTAAATCCGTTGGCAAGAACATCTTTTATGTAGTTGCACATGACTCTGCCAAGTTTCATGGCCATTTGATCAAATATGAAAGAGATATCATCATTTTTGTGTTGGCTGTCCCTGTTGCCCGCAGCAATGCTGATGCCGGTTGGCATGCGCGTTCCCGATGATCTGCCACTCCGGTGGTCAAGCCCTTTTACCACATTGTGTATCATAAACCTAAACATATCCCTGCAAGTTGTCTTAGCCATATGAACTATGAAACTTGAGTTATAAGCATCACCATATCGCTGCTCCTGCCATGCCGACAATCTCACAATGCCTTCTTGCAATCTTGTTTCCCAGCTTAACCGATGGTCAAAACATCGTGCCTCTTCACCAAAACATGTTCCATACAGTACCTAGAAACCCCACAAAATGGATCACCATTTGTCTTTGTCATACTAAGCAAGAAATCATCAAATCCACCGTTGTCTGCCATCGAGTATGCTCAACCGATGCACTGATCGTCATAATCATGTTTCCCTTGACCTAGCTCCACCTTAGTGCATTTGTTGGCCATGAAATGTTCCCAAGAAACCTATACACATATCCAAAATCCCACCCAAATATCTATAAGTAATAATTAGAACATGAGTTCTTTGTGCAACCTCTCCATCCGCCTTAAATCCATGGTTGTCGTACACTTGTCAAGTTCTAGTTATTCCAACCACCGCAACCATCTTTGTCATGTGACATTATACCATGGAGGATAAACACTGGAGCCAAATTTATAATGCATCATCCATTGCCCAATCCATGTCTTCAATGTACGGTGCCTATTGTCATGCAACCAACCATCAAATCCATTCCATCCTAAGTGCATCTCTGGTCACACATGATCTCTTCGTGCAACATGACCCCATGTGTTGCACACATGTCCCCTACATCTTTTGGTAATCAAAGACATAGTCCCACAAGAATACACCCGATTGTCCGATTGTCCTAACCCTTTCATGTTATACCTTTCCAGGACGAGCAAGTGATAACCAAATACACTGGTCCATTCAAGTCATGCTATATCAACTCTCGACATCCACACTATCACCACAATGTCATAGCTATCTCATCTATCAACCTCGACATATCACTCTAGATCAGTCATGCGACATCATAACTTCAATGGTTAGATATCAAGATATCATGTCACGTGATGTATATCAATTCAATCTCATTGTCCTATATATGCAATCTATTCTCGTCTATCAACCCATCCCTATTGTACTCCATGATATATATCTTGCTCTCCCAAGCCAACCCCTATGTTTATGTTAGAACCTAACTCACATCCATCTATTTCATTCTAAAGAATATGTTTATTCTAGTCCAAACTCCACCTTGCTCATCTGAATCCAATCCTTTCCACCGATACCTTGTAATTCTCACATCTTTTAATCGTAGTTGTTGTTGTGCTTAGTTTTTGCGCTTGCACGATCATAGAATGACCTGTACGCTTTCAAAACCTTTATAGCTTATTTATTTGCAATGTTTGGTGTACTGTTTTTAGGGTCATCTTCAGGTGTTTGCGCCAGTTTGTTGCTATCGGTAGAAGAAGCTATGTGAGGACGATCTGGAAGGAAAGTTGGACAAGTTTAAGCAAGCTTTTGAAGGCAAGTATAACCTACGGTTTCCTTGTTACCTATTAAATGCAAGACCCAGTAATCATTATGCATGTGTCAAATATGATGAACCATAGGACCATACTAGTTTCCTTGAACTGTATACCTTGTACCTATGGGAGGGTTTTTGCATAATATGACTAGAAATGCTATGCGCTATATAAATGCTAATTGTTTAATACTGATTTATGATTATGGAACAAATGTTAAAAGAGGCTTTTTAACCACATTTAGGGCACTGGAGCATGTTGTTCGCTCAGTGACCCACCCCAGGGACTATCTTTTAAAGCGGCCACCCGGGAGATCCCGTGCAACCTTGGGTATTATATGGCTCTGATCTTAGTTGTGTAACTAGACTTTCTCTAGCTTGTAGTAGTTACCGAAAGGCGCTAGAGGGGGGAACTGGGTTAAAGAATGGCTTCCTTGCCTGTCAAGATGTGTACTGGTCGGCTGTCAGGTGTGCCATCTTGAAGGGGGCCTCCATTCGCCTGGAAGCCGAAACCTTGCGGCTACTACTAGTTAGGGTAGCTAGTGAAAGGCTACGTAGTGAAACCCTGTCGTACTTCCATAGAGGAGGTAACGTGGGCCTTGCAAACCCCGGCATATGGGAATCACGGCCTAAGGTGAAAGTGTACAACCTCTGCAGAGTGTAAACCTGATATATCAGCCGTGCTCACGGATACGAGCGGCTCGGATCCTTTTTAAGTGGTCCATGGTGGGGTATGTTGGTGGTTGGTTGGTTACCTCTTTTTAACATAATTATTATCACTTATCATGGGACAACAGGGTTCATACATTTAGTAATGTAAGATTAATATAAAATATGACCAACTTAAAATGCTAACCGCAGTTAACCGAGTCAAACCTTTGAGCCTTGCATCCCCGTAGTTGTACTTGCTGAGCATGGTGAGCTGACGCTTGCTTTACAATCAATGAACAAAAATCCCGGATGGGTATCAGATGGTGGTTGAAGTGAAGAGTTCTCTCTGAGGAGTTCCAAGAGTACTAGGCGAGTGTTCCCCCAGTCAACCGTCCCTGTGGAGTATGGAGTCCTGAAGAATGAAGATTACGAATAGATTTCGTTGTGCTTTGTTATATATGTAAGTCTTAAAGTAAATAAGTTTCGCTATGTAATAAAGCATTGTTCTTGATATTCTTCATATTTGTTGCTATATGTGTCGTGTGGACATCCTGGGCACACATATAGTTAGCGCTTGGTATTCTTTGGAAAACCAGCTGCGACAGTGACCTCCTGGGAAGTCCTCGTGTTGCATTCCCTTTTTTGTTTTTTTAAAGAAAAAATAGTTTTTGCCGTCCCTTCGTTATAGTTTCTTGGACTGTTCGGGCCGGCAAGCGTACCGCGTCGGTTCACGTACCGCGACATCCGCGGTCAAACGATACATTTTGCGCCGCACGACGCGGGGAATGAATCGAGACCAAAAAGAAAACAAGGCCACACTGAGCGGGCCATGGCGAGTATAGGGTGGCACCGTCCAAAAATGACAGTGAAGGCGGAAGGGACACCGGCGCGTCCGAGTCATGGGCGGGCCAGACAGAACGCGCGGGCATAAGAGGAAGGAGGGAGCAGAGTATGTCGGATGCGATCATACCAGCACTAAAGCACCGGATCCCATCAGAACTCTGAAGTTAAGTGTGCTTGGGCGAGAGTAGTACTAGGATGGGAGTCCTCGTGTTGCATTCCCTTTTTTGTTTTTTTAAAGAAAAAATAGTCTTTCCGTCCCTTCGTTATAGTTTATTGGACTGTTCGGGCCAGCAAGCGTACCGCGTCGGTTCACGTACCGTGACATCCGCGGTCAAACGATACATTTTACGTCGCACGACGCGGGGAATGAATCGAGACCAAAAAGAAAACAAGGCCACACTGAGCGGGCCATGGCGAGTATAGGGCGGCACCGTCCAAAAATGACGGGGAAGGAGGAAGGGACACCGACGCGTCCGAGTCATGGGCGGGCCGGACAGAACGCGCGGGCATAAGAGGAAGGAGGGAGCAAAGTATGTCGGATGCGATCATACCCGTACTAAAGCACCGGATCCCATCAGAACTCCGAAGTTAAGCGTGCTTGGGCGAGAGTTGTACTAGGATGGGTGACCTCCTGGGAAATCCTCGTGTTGCATTCCCTTTTTTGTTTTTTAAAGAAAAAATAGTTTTTGCCGTGCCTTCGTTATAGTTTCTTGGACTGTTCGGGCCGGCAAGCGTACCGCGTCGGTTCACGTACCGCGACATCCGCGGTCAAACGATACATTTTGCGCCTTACGACGCGGGGAATGAATCGAGACCAAAAAGAAATCAAGGCCACACTGAGCGGGCCATGCGCGAGTATAGGGCAGCACCGTCCAAAAATGATGGGGAAGGCGAAAGGGACACCGGCGCGTCCGAGTCATGGGCGGGCTAGACAGAACGCGCGGGCATAAGACGAAGGAGGGAGCAGAGTATGTCGGATGCTATCATTCCAGTAGTAAAGCACCGGATCCCATCAGAACTCCGAAGTTAAGCGTGCTTGGGCGAGAGTAGTACTAGGATGGGTGACCTCCGTGCATTCCCTTTTTTGTTTTTTTAAAGAAAAAATAGTTTTTGCCATCCATTCGTTATAGTTTCTTGGACTGTTCGGGCCGGCAAGCGTACCGCGTCGGTTCACGTACCGCGACATCCACGGTCAAACGATACATTTTGCGCCGCACGACGCGGGGAATGAATCGACTCCAAAAAGAAAACAAGGCCACACTGAGCGGGCCATGGCGAGTATAGGGCGGCACCGTCCAAAAATGATGGGGAAGGCGGAAGGGACACCGGCGCGTCCGAGTCATGGGCGGGCCGGACAGAACGCGCGAGCATAAGAGGTAGGAGGGAGCAGAGTATGTCGGATGCGATCATACCAGCACTAAAGCACCGGATCCCATCAGAACTCCGAAGCTAAGCGTGCTTGGGCAAGAGTAGTACTAGGATGGGTGACCTCCTGGGATGTCCTCGTATTGCAATCCCTTTTTTGTTTTTTAAAGAAAAAATAGTTTTTGCCGTACCTTCGTTATAGTTTCTTGGACTGTTCGGGCTGGCAAGCGTACCGCGTCGGTTCACGTACCGCGACATCCGCGGTCAAACGATACATTTTGCGCCGTACGACATGGGGAATGAATCAAGACCAAAAAGAAAACAAGGCCACACTTAGCGGGCCATGGCGAGTATAGGGCGGCACCGTCCAAAAATGACGGGGAAGGCGGAAGGGACACCGGCGCGTCCGAGTCATGGGCGGGCCGGACAGAACGCGCGGGCATAAGAGGAAGGAGGGAGCAGAGTATGTCGGATGCGATCATACCAGCACTAAAGCACCGGATCCCATCAGAACTCCGAAGTTTAGCGTGCTTGGGCGAGAGTAGTACTAGGATGGGTGACCACCTGGGAAGTCCTCGTGTTGCATTCCCTTTTTTGTTTTTTTAAAGAAAAAAATAGTTTTTCCGTCCCTTTGTTATAGTTTCTTGGACTGTTCGGGCCGGCAAGCGTACCGCGTCGGTTCACGTACCGCGACATTCGCGGTCAAACGATTCATTTTGCGCCGCACGACGCGGGGAATGAATCGAGACCAAAAATAAAACAAGGCCACACTGAGCGGGCCATGGCGAGTATAGGGCGGCACCGTCCAAAAATGACGGGGAAGGCGGAAGGGACACCGGAGCGTCCGAGTCATGGGTGGGCCGGACAGAACGCGCGCGCATAAGGGGAAGGAGGGAGCAGAGTATGTCGGATGCGATCATACCAGCACTAAAGCACCGGATCCCATCAGAACTCCGAAGTTAAGCGTGCTTGGGCGAGAGTAGTACTAGGATGGGTGACCTCCTGGGCGAGAGTAGCACTTGTGTGTCCAAGTGTGCTTTGTGTGACGGTTTGGAGATGGAGATTGCGAATGTCAAGCATGGCAAGATGCAAACCGAGGAGGAAAACACATACCTTCGGACCATCTTGTCATGGGTCTCTTGTAGTGAGCCACAGCTCGGGATGATGATCTCCCAATTCAAGCGAGCTGCTGGAGGTCCCGGTGTAGGTCTTGCTCAGGGTGTTGATCTTTCTGTTTTTGGGAAGATTGGAGAGTCGAGTGGTTTGAATCCTAGTGAGAAGCCCAACTCCACCACTACTCCCAAACTTACCAAGCTTCCACCCAAAGAGCCTCTCAAACCTAACACCAAGGATGGGGTATTTGAGGAACCTCCGAGAGCTCCACCCAAGAACCAAGTGTGGCATCCCAAACCCAACCACCTTAAGAACAAGCTGGATACAATGCCACCTATCCAGGAAGAGTTGCCACAGAAGGGCAAAGTAATCCACACCCACAGCCATGAGTACCAACAACCCCCTTTGCGCGCGGTGAGGTATCATTGTGACTTCTGTGGGAGAGATGGACACTTGAGCAAGTTCTGCTTTAGGCGCAAGAGAGAGGCGCGTCGTGCTAGGGAGATGAACAATGCGGACATGTACCATCCCTTCCATGATGTACATGTGCCGAATGTTCAGAAGAGTGCTCCGAGGAGAGCAGCTAGGCCCAGAGGTCCAGAACCTCAAGTTTCCAGGCCTAGGCAGCAGAGAGCTCCGAGGAAAGATGCTAGGCCTAGAGGCGCAGTGCCTCAAGTTGCTAGGCCTAGGCCTCGTAGAGAGCGTGCCCGGCGGGAGCCTGCAGTTGTAGGCTATGGACCCCATGGCAAAGGCTTTGTAGTTGAGCGTTTTTCCCCACCGCGTTTTGAGTATCGCAATGGACGCTCCTTCCTTAGCGGACCACGTTTTCCTCTACGTGGTGATCGCTCCTCTCGTAGACATGCTAGGAATGGTTTTTCTGCTAACCATTCTTTTGAGCAGCCGGCCCAACACTGGTATTCCCCTTACTTCACTAACCCCAGTGTTGGACCGTATGCTCACCCTATGTCTTTTTATTGATGTAGGTAAAACGGTTGGAGGACATTTGGTTAGTGGATTCCGGTTGCTCGAGGCACATGACCGGAAACGCCAAGTGGTTCTCCAGCCTTAGCCCTGTTGCCGGAAAGGAGTACATAACCTTTGGCGACAATAGCAAAGGTAAGGTATTGTCTCGCGGGTCGGTGCGAGTAAATGAGCATTTTGTGTTGCGCGATGTTGCTCTTGTTTCTAACTTGCATTTTAACCTTCTTTCTGTTTCGCAACTTTTTGACGACGACTATGAGATTCGTTTTAAACCGAATCTCAGTCGTATTTTGGATCCTCAGGGCAATCTTGTGTGTTTGATTTTGCCCTTTGGAAAAGTCTTTCGTGCGAATTTCTCGGAGTCTTTTGGCACTTCTCGTTGTCTTGTGGCTGGACCTTCCTCCTCTGATCTTTGGAAGTGGCATAGGAGACTTGGACATTTGAGCTTTGACTTGCTTGCAAGGCTTAGTTCGCTTGGCCTAATCCGAGGATTGCCCAAGTTGCATATGGAGAAGGATATTGTTTGCCACTCTTGTAGACACGGGAAGATGGTTGCCGCTCCCCACCATCCAGTGACTCAGGTCATGACCAAGCGCCCTGGAGAGCTTTTGCACATGGATCTGGTTGGTCCGGCTCGGGTGAGCTCGGTTGGGGGGAAGTGGTATGTGCTTGTGGTTGTTGATGACTTTTCGAGATATTCGTGGGTCTTCTTTTTAGCTGAGAAGACCGAGACTTTCTCCTTTGCTCGCAATCTGATTTTGCGTCTTCAGAATGAGTTCCCTTTGAACTCGATGCGAGCAATTCGGAGTGATAATGGTTCCGAATTCAAGAATTCGGATTTTGAGAAGTTTTGTAACTCTTTGGGTTTAGAGCATCAGTTGTCTTCCCCCTACACACCCCCTCAGAATGGTGTTGTAGAGAGGAAGAATCGGACCCTTGTTGAGATGGCCAGGACGATGCTCGATGAGCATAGGACTTCTAGGCGATATTGGGCCGAAGCTATGAGCACTGCATGCTACATTTCCAATCGCATTTTTCTCCGAGCTTTTCTGAAAAAGACTTCTTATGAGTTGCGTTTTGAAAAACTGCCCAAGGTGAGTTATTTTCGAGTTTTTGGTTGCCATTGTTTTATACTCAAAAAGGGCAACTTGGACAAATTTGAGTCTCGTTCTTCTGACGGTGTATTTTTGGGTTATGGTACTCACACTCGCGCATATCGTGTACTTAACCTTGATACTAACTGAGTCATGGAGACATCAGATGTCACCTTCGACGAAACCATGGTTTGTCCCTCTTCTCGTTTTGAGCGTGCAGGTGATCATGAGGTTGGTGAGCCTCTTTTTGATGACGAGGACGAGGGTGCTGAAGGTATGGATGATCCAGCACCCCCTCCACCTGCTGTGCCGCAAAGAGCGGCTTCTACGACGACTCACGGCCCCGACACATCTTCTTCCTGGGGGCCGTGGGATCCGCCACCCCGAGCGGTACCTTTTGTACCCAGGGAGGCACCAGCTGCTGTTGAGGGGGAGGCTACTTCAGCTCGGGAGGCGCCACGACACATCCAGCACCAGCATCCGCCTCAGCAGATGATCGGCAGCATTGACGAACGGGTTACTCGGTCCAGGTCACAGCACATCTCTCACTTCGCTCATTCTGCTTTTGTTGCTAATTTTGAGCCCCGAGATGTTGGACACGCTTTGACGGATCCAGATTGGGTCAATGCCATGCATGAGGAGTTAGAAAATTTTGAGCGAAATCGGGTTTGGGTTCTAGTTCCACCTCCTCCTGAGTGTAAGCCTATTGGGACAAAATGGGTTTTCAAAAACAAGCAAGGAGAGGATGGCCACGTTGTTAGAAACAAGGCCAGGCTTGTAGCGAAGGGTTATAGTCAGAAGGAGGGGATAGACTATGAGGAGACGTTTTCTCCTGTAGCTCGTTTGGAGGCTATTAGGATACTCTTGGCTTTTGCTACATCCAAAGGTTTCAAACTTTTTCAAATGGATGTCAAAAGTGCCTTCTTAGACGGCTACATAGAAGAAGAGGTTTATGTTGAGCAACCCCCCGGTTTCGAAAATCCCAAGTTTCCAAACCATGTTTTTAAACTCCACAAAGCTTTATATGGTTTGAAACAAGCCCCTAGAGCCTGGTACGATAGGTTGAAAACCTTTTTGCTTGCTAAGGGTTTTAAAATGGGATGTGTGGATAAAACGCTCTTTCTCCTCAAGCAAGGCAAAGACACTCTCTTGGTCCAGATTTACGTGGATGATATCATTTTCGGTGGTTCTTCTCACGCTTTGGTTGCCAAGTTTGCAGATACTATGAGCAGGGAATTCGAGATGAGCATGATGGGCGAGCTGACGTTTTTCCTCGGGTTGCAAATCAAGCAATCCCGGGAAGGGACGTTCGTGCACCAGGGCAAGTACACCAAGGACTTGCTGAAGCGGTTCGATATGGGTGAGGCCAAGCCTCTTCCAACACCCATGTCGACGACGACTGCCCTGGATGTGGATGTGGATGTGGATGGAGAAGCAGTGGACCAGAAGGAGAACCGCAGCATGATCGGGTCGCTCCTCTACCTGACGGCGACACGCCCGGATATCCAGTTCGCGGTGTGTCTGTGCGCGCGCTTTCAGGCGTCGCCGCGCACTTCTCACCGTCAGGCAGTGAAGCGCATATTCAGGTACCTTCGTTTCACACCTGAGTTTGGGATTTGGTATTCTGCTTCCTCCACCCTCTCCCTTTGCGGCTATTCCGATGCCGATTTTGCTGGTTGCCGTATTGAGCGCAAGTCCACTTCTGGGACTTGCCAGTTTATTGGTTCTTCTCTTGTTTCGTGGTCTTCTCGCAAGCAGTCTAGTGTCGCTCAGTCTACCACGGAGGCTGAGTATGTTGCTGCGGCTAGCTGCTGTTCCCAGTTGCTTTGGATGATGGCCACTTTGCGTGATTTTGGTCTGAGTTTTACTCGTGTTCCTTTGCTTTGTGACAACACGAGTGCTATTAGCGTTGCTAAGAACCCCGTGCTTCACTCGAAGACCAAACACATTGATGTGCGCTTTCATTTCTTGCGAGACCACCAGGAGAAAGGTGATATCAACCTTCACCATGTCTATACTCATCATCCACTGGCTGATATTTTCACCAAGCCTTTAGACGAATCAACCTTTAATCGGTTGAGGGGTGAGCTTGGTGTGTGTTTCCCCTTTTAGTTGGGGGAAATGTTTTGGATCTTGTATATTTGACTGACTCTTTTGTCTTTCTTTTCTTTGGCACTTCAGCATACGCATTTACATTCTGAGCTTCATGTCTATAATCACTAGAATGTAACTATGCTCCATGTAGTATGCTCCGATGCTTATGTTGATGCTTGTAGCTTATGCTCCTTCTGATCACTAGGACATGTTGTGAGCTGAGCTATTTTGAAATGGTGAATTTACTTAATAACTTAAAATTTGAAAATGTTCACCATTGAGATATGCAACTAGCATGTGTAGGATGTGTTGAGTTCACTCGTGCTTTTCATATATGCTAGGTTGCTATGTCTCTAGTTCTGAGTCATTCACTTGCTTGGTATATACATATTATGTTTAAAATTTGAACCAAGTTTTAGTGAATTGAAAAGATCGAGATGGGATTGCTTGTCAACACATCACGGTATCGAGACTGTTTCTCATTGCACTTTGAGTTAAACTTGAGCCGTGTAGTGTATGACCGAAACCGTAGCTTTAAGCTTCTGATTGCTTCGGCATAGGCTTCGCTCGGTTGAAAAGTTAGGCAATGACAAGCTTTCAACCTCTCGCAATCACATGCTAATTTTTGACCTTGTGTAATTTCACCGCTGCAACTCCGATCTAAAGTTGAATTCACAAGTGTATGTTTCATTCTTAAGCATGATGATTGAACTTTACTAGGGGTAGTTCACTTTGTATACATGTTTAGCACTTGTTCAGACTCCTGTCTATACTTTGCTAGTGCTATTTTGATGGTGAACACCTTTTGACTCAGAACTGCTCATTTTCTGCTCATATGTTCATATTTCATATCTGGTGATCAGTTTGAGCCTTTGCTGCGCTTGTATGCTATTGTTGAGTCATTGGAGTTATACTGTTTAGAGCATCTTTGTGTTCTCCTGAATATATGCCTGAAGCTGCTAACTTGCATTTTGACTCATATGCATGTTGGAAGGGGGAGAACCTCCCATGTTCGCACTTTTTGTTGGTACCTTTTCTAATGGGGAGAGTCTTTTACTTGATTAGTGCATTTTCAACTAAGGGGGAGAATTTGCAAATCATTCGTGCTTCCCGAGTGTTCATTTGAGGGGGAGTTCCCAGGGGGTGCATGTCTCCTGGATGTTCAACTAAGGGGGAGTTTGAGCTTTGCTGTCTCTTATTGGCCGAAAGGCATTGGTTTCGAGCTTTCGTTGCTAGTTGTGTTGAGCCTCTGTGCCTCTATCTTGAGGGACTAGCATTTTGCTTCGAGTTTCATTCGGCCTCAATTGGTTTTGAGCTCTTTTCTCTGAAGTTTCCAATTGGTATCTGCTAGCGGTGTTGAGCCTGTTCTACCTCTTCTTGAGGGCTAGCTTTGCTTTGCTTGGTTGTGTCGAGCCGTTGCCCATGTCTTTGGGGACCAAGTTGTCTTGCTCTTTCCACTTGACCTTCTTCGGCTTTGCTATGCTTTTGGGTCATTTGGTCGAGTTCTCTCTTCTCCTTCTTCCTTCTTCTCTTTCTATTATGATTTGTTTTGGTAGTTGACAATGCACTCATCAAGGGGGAGATTGCGGATACATAGGTGTATGCCGGGTCTCTGAGTGATGAGTGATTGTCAACTAGGATGATGCGCATGTTCTTCGGCTTGTGTTGTGCAGGTGTCGAGCACGGATGCAGTGATCGAAGGCGAGGTGAAGGTCAAGTTAAGACGGGTCGTGCCGATGGACCGGGTGCGATGAAGGATGGGCGTGCCGTGCGGCGGACGTGCCATGCCGATGGATCGAGCGGTGAAGGGCGGACGTGAGGCTTGGACTGAGGGACCAGAGTGCCCGAGGATCAGCTGTGGTGGCTGGCAGCCTGTGGCAGCTACAAGCGAAGACTTGCGGTCATGTGTTGCCTGAGTCGTGGACTCGGGGACACGTGTCGGTGGACGGGGTGCACGGGAGGTGCATCCCCTCTACGACGTCGGTTTGGTGGTAGAGCCAGGGAAAAACCATCGGATGGACGGTTTCCAGGTTTGGGCCTCAAAACCTGGGCGTGGACGGTTTCCGAGTTTGGCCACAAAACTCGGGCTGAGGGTTTCCGAGTTTGGCCACAAAACTCGGGCTGAGGACGGTTTCCAGGTTTGGGCCTCAAAACCTGGGCGCTGAGGGTTTGCTGAGTTTGGCCTCAAAACTCAGAAGCTGGTGGGCTGGTTTCCCGGTTTGGGCCTCAAAACCGGGGGTTGGCTGGAAAAGGCTGGTTTCCCGGTTTGGGCCACAAAACCGGGGGTGCAGAGCGAGGGCGGCACGTGGCGGCGATCCGGAGGTTGCATCGAGGCAACGCTTCGGTTTGTGCTGGCGTGGCCGTCGGATACACCTACCACCGAGTTGGTCCAGAATAACCCTAGGGTTTAGCTGGTTCGCTCTATAATTAGAATAGAGAGGGGTAGAGTAGGAAATAGACTTAGGCTAGTAGTAGGATAAGTAGTCGGGAGACACCCTCCTCCCATCCATCTCAGTCATTTGCTCTTTCGCACTTAGGGTTTCCTGCTCTCCCATCCCTTGCTGTAGCTAGCTGAGATCCGCAGAGAGACTTGCCTCTGTGTACTGTTGATTCTGAGGAAGTGAGGCCGTATCCTCACTGTTGTAGCGTGTGGTAGCCACACGGTTGCAAATTCGTGGCTGTGATTTGCGTTTTGTTCGTGTTCTTCGCGGATTGCTTTTTGCCACGATTTTCCCGTCGATCGATCTCTTTGCTCAGTGCGTCTTTTGGAAATCCGTTTGAACCAAGCTGTTCTAGATCGTGAGGCACTTCTTTCCACCGAAGGAATTCTCCTCTAACCTCACGGTCTAGGAGATCGAGCGATTTTAGTCTTGGATCGGTTTTTGCTCCTTAATCCCGAATTCTTCCGATTCACCGATTTGGAGTTAGGTTCGAGCCATGATTCCGTTGGGATAGCTCACTAACATCCTTGGAACTTCTCATACCAAGTCTAGGCCTTAGTGCTTTTGATTCGGAGGAGATCGAGTGAATTTTGCGGAAGAACAGTGTTGTTTCGGGACCATCGGACGCTGGACCTGGGAGCATCGGACGCTGAGTTCGTCACACTGGAGCGTCCGTTGCCACGTGTCAGCTGACGGTGATTTTAAAGGAGCATCGGACGCTGACCATCGGAGCGTCCGTTGCCATCGGACGCGCCGGAGGTCGAGCATCGGACGCTACTGTTTCACTGTAGCAGCGTCCGATGCGTATCCAGTAAGGTTTCCGAGGGGCACTATTCACATCGGACGCTGCAGGTGCTAGGGCATCGGACGCTAGCCAGCTTCCGATGCTGCTGATTCAGCACTGATTCGTCCTTCGTTTGCTCATCCGTTCTCGGATTTGGTTTTGGGTTTTTGCGTTGGCTTTCTAGAGTTGTGTAGTGTCCCGCTGTGCTTCTTGGAAGCATCCACCCTACATCTAGGGTCGTGGACATTAGCAAGCTCTAAGGTTTGTCTTTCGGGGTGATTCTCGGGACAGTGGCTACTAGTTTCTGAAAGGAAATTTTGAAGCTCCCATTCACCCCCCCTCTGGTCGCTTTCTGGTTGCTTCTCGGTCCTTCAGTGTTGCATTCCCTTTTTTGTTTTATAAAGAAAAAATAGTTTTTGCCGTCCCTTCGTTATAGTTTCTTGGACTGTTCGGGCCGGCAAGCGTACCACGTCGGTTCACGAACCGCGACATCCGCGGTGAAACGATACATTTTGCGCCGCACGACGCGGGGAATGAATCGAGACCAAAAAGAAAACAAGGCCACACTGAGCGGGCCATGACGAGTATAGGGCGGCACCGTCCAAAAATGACGGGGAAGGCGGAAGGGACACCGGCGCGTCCGAGTCATGTGCGGGCCGGACAGAACGCGCGGGCATAAGAGGAAGGAGGGAGCAGAGTATGTCGGATGCGATCATACCAGCACTAAAGCACCGGATCCCATCAGAACTCTGAAGTTAAGCGTGCTTGGCCGAGAGTAGTACTAGGATGGGTGACCTCTACTAGGATGGGTGACCTCCTGGGAAGTCCTCCTGTTGCATTTCCTTTTTTGTTTTTTTAACGAAAAAATAGTTTTTGTCGTCGCTTCGTTATAGTTTCTTGGACTGTTTGGGGCGGCAAGCGTACTGCGTCGGTTCACGTACCGCGACATCCGCGATCAAACGATACAATTTGCGCCGCACGACGCGGGGAATGAATCGAGACCAAAAAGAAAACAAGGCCACACTGAGCGGGCCATCGCGAGAATAGGGCGGCACCGTCCAAAAATGACGGGGAAGGCGGAAGGGACACCGGCGCATCCGAGTCATGGGCGGGCCAGACAGAACGCGCGGGCATAAGAGGAAGGAGGGAGCAAAGTATGTCGGATGCGATCATACCAGCACTAAAGCACCGGATCCTATCAGAACTCCGAAGTTAAGCGTGCTTGGGCGAGAGTAGTACTAGGATGGGTGACCTCCTGGGAGGTGCTTGGGCGAGAGTAGTACTAGGATGGGTGACCTCCTCGGAAGTCCTCGTGTTGCATTCCCTTTTTTGTTTTTTTAAAGAAAAAATAATTTTTGTCGTCCATTTGTTATAGTTTGTTGGACTGTTCGGGCCGGCAAGCGTACCGCGTCGGTTCACGTACCGCGACATCTGCGGTGAAACATACATTTTGCGCCGCATGATGCGAGGAATGAATCGAGACCAAAAAGAAAACAAGGCCACACTGAGCGGGCCATGGCGCGTATAGGTCGGCACCGTCCAAAAATGATGAGGAAGGCGGAAGGGACACCGGCGCGTCCGAGTCATGGACGGGCCGGACAGAACGCGCGGGCATAAGAGGAAGGAGGGAGCAGAGTATGTCGGATGCGATCATACCAGCACTAAAGCACCGGATCCCATCAAAACTCCGAAGTTAAGCGTGATTGGGCAAGAGTAGTACTAGGATGGGTGACCTCCTGGGAAGTGCTTGAGCGAGAGTAGTACTAGGATGGGTGACCTCCAGAACTCCGAAGTTAAGCGTGATTGGGCAAGAGTAGTACTAGGATGGGTGACCTCCTGGGAAGTGCTTGAGCGAGAGTAGTACTAGGATGAGTGACCTCCTAGGAAGTCCTCGTGTTGCATTCCCTTTTTTGTTTTTTTAAAGAAAAAATTGTTTTTGTCGTCCCTTCGTTATAGTTTCTTGGACTGTTCAGGCCGGCAAGCGTACCACGTCGGTTCACGTATCGCGACATCCGCGGTCAAACGATACATTTTGCGCCGCATGACGCGGGGAATGAATCGAGACCAAAAAGAAAATAAGGCCACACTGAGCGGGCCATGGCGGGTATAGGGCGGCACCGTCCAAAAATGACGGGGAAGGCGGAAGGGACACCGGCGCGTCCGAGTCATGGGCGGGCCGGACAGAACGCGCGGGCATAAGAGGAAGGAGGGAGCTGAGTATGTCAGATGCGATCATACCAGCACTAAAGCATCGGATCCCATCAGAACTACGAACTTAAGTGTGCTTGGCCGAGAGTAGTACTAGGATGGGTGACCTCCTGGGAAGTCCTCGTGTTGCATTCCCTTTTTTGTTTTTTAAAGAAAAAATAGTTTTTGTCGTCCCTTCGTTATAGTTTCTTGGACTGTTCGGGCCGGCAAGCGTACCGCGTCGGTTCACGTACCGCGACATCCGCGGTCAAACGATACATTTTGCGCCGCACGACGCGGGGAATGAATCGAGAAAAAAAGAAAACATGGCCACACTGAGCGGGCCATGGCGAGTATAGGGCGGCACCATCCAAAAATGACGGGGAAGGCGGAAGGGACACCGGCGCGTCCGAGTCATGGGCGGGCCGAATAGAACGCGCGGGCATAAGAGGAAGGAGGGAGCAGAGTATGTCGGATACGATCATACCAGCACTAAAGCACTGGATCCCATCAGAACTCCGAAGTTAAGCGTGTTTGGGCGAGAGTCGTAATAGGATGGGTGTCCTCCTGGGAAGTCCTCTTGTTGCATTCCCTTTTTTGTTTTTTAAAGAAAAAATAGTTTTTGTCGTCCCTTCGTTATAGTTTCTTGGACTGTTCGGGCCGGCAACCGTACCGCGTCGGTTCACGTACCACGACATCCGCGGTCAAACGATACATTTTGCGCCGCACGACGCGGGGAATGAATCGAGACCAAAAAGAAAACATGGCCACACTGAGCGGGCCATGGTGAGTATTGGGCGGCACCGTCCAAAAATGACGGGGAAGGCGGAAGGGACACCGGCGCGTCCGAGTCATGGGCGGGCCGGACAGAACGCGCGGGCATAAGAGGAAGGAGGGAGCAGAGTATGTCGGATGCGATCATACCAGCACTAAAGCACAGATCCCATCAGAACTCCGAAGTTAAGCGTGCTTGGGCGAGAGAAGTACTAGGATGGGTGACCTCCTGGGAAGTCCTCGTGTTGCATTCCCTTTTTTGTTTTTTTAAAGAAAAAATAGTTTTTGTCGTCCGTTCGTTATAGTTTCTTGGACTGTTCGGGCCGGCAAGCGTACCGCGTCGGTTCACGTACCGCGACATCCGCGGTCAAACGATACATTTTGCGCCGCATGACGCGGGGAATGAATCGAGACCAAAAAGAAAACAAGGCCACACTGAGCGGGCCGTGGCGAGTATAGGGCGTCACCATCCAAAAATGACGGGGAAGGCGGAACGGACACCGGCGCGTCCGAGTCATGGGCGGGCCGAACAGAATGCGCGGGCATAAGAGGAAGGAGGGAGCAGAGTATGTTGGATGCGATCATACCAGCACTAAAGCACAAGATCCCATCAGATCTCCAAAGTTAAGCGTGCTTGGGCGAGAGAAGTACTAGGATGGGTGACCTCCTGGGAAGTCCTCGTGTTGCATTCCCTTTTTTTTAAAAGAAAAAATAGTTTTTGTCGTCCCTTCGTTATAGTTTCCTGGACTGTTCGGGCCGGCAAGCGTACCGCGTCGGTTCACGTACCGCGACATCCGCGGTCAAACGATACATTTTGCGCCGCACGACGCGGGGAATGAATCGAGACCAAAAAGAAAACAAGGCCACACTGAGCGGGCCATGGCGAGTATAGGGCGGCACCGTCCAAAAATGACGCGGAAGGCAGAAGGGACACCAGCGTCCGAGTCATGGGCGGGCCGGACAGAACGCGCGGGCATAAGAGGAAGGAGGGAGCAGAGTAACTCGGATGTGATCATACCAGCACTAAAGCACCGGATCCCATTAGAACTCCGAAGTTAGGCATGCTTAGGCGAGAGTACTACTAGGATGGGTGACCTCGTGGGAAGTCCACGTGTTACATTCCCTTTTTTGTTTTTTTAAAGAAAAAATAGTTTTTGTCGTCCCTTCGTTATAGTTTCTTGGACTGTTCGGGCCGTCAAGCGTACCGCGTCGGTTCACGTACCGCGACATCCGCGATCAAACGATACATTTTGCGCCGCACGACGCGGGGAATGAATCGAGACCAAAAAGAAAACAAGGCCACACTGAGCGGGCCATGACGAGTATAGGGCGGCACCGTCCAAAAATGACGGGGAAGGCGGAAGGGACACCGGCGCGTCCGAGTCATGGGCGGGCCGGACAGAACGCGCGGGCATAAGAGGAAGGAGGGAGCACAGTATGTCGGATGCGATCATACCAGCACTAAAGCACCGGATCCCATCAGAACTCTGAAGTTAAGCTTGCTTGGGCGAGAGTAGTACTAGGATGGGTGACCTCCTAGGAAGTCCTCGTGTTGCATTCCCTTTTTTGTTTTTGAAAGAAAAAATAGTTTTTGTCGTCCCTTCGTTATAGTTTCTTGGACTGTTTAGGCCGGCAAGCGTACCGCGTCGGTTCACGTTCCACGACATCTGCGGTCAAACGATACATTTTGCGCCCCACGACGCGGGGAATGAATCAAGACCAAAAAGAAAACAAGGCCACATTGAGCGGGTGTTGACACTGGTTATCTATCAAAATTAAAGGATAAATAAATATGAAAAGGGCATGAATTCAATCACCAACAAAGGTTTAGGGTTTTAATTGACAATATTCCATGAGTTTTGGTGAATTGTGATTCTGCAGGGACTAAACCAGGAAACCAGCGCTGATTGCTTCCCCTAGAAGGAAACCGACGGGAGATAACGCAACCGCCACGTCAGGAAGTTTCTAGAAGACTCCAGAGGACACCAGAAGACACCAGGAGGTCGGGCACCGCGGGACCCTGCCAGGTGGGACCGACCGGTCCCACCATGAGACCGACCGGTCTCCCCCCGGGCCCGCTGGCTTCCGTCTTCTGCAAGCTTCCTCCACCGAACCCTAGGACTCATCTCCACCGTCCCTGAAGTCGGTTTGATCTAACGGCCGCGGTTGATCCCTCAGGGCTATATAAGCAGCCCCAGACCCCCCTCTCCAGGCATCTCCATCTTCATTATTCATCTCCACATCAGAAACTAGGGTTTCAATTAGAATTAGAGGTCCCTCTAGATGAATCTGTTCTAGTTCATCTAGAATTAGATGTAGTTCATCTAGTTGTAATCAAGAGCCATCTATCAAGTAGAAGACTAGTTACCCCTCTAGTTTAGGTTTAGAACCTAGTCTTATATTAGAACTAGAAGAGAGAGAGGAAGAGATCAAGAAGGAGCTCCGGCCTGTCGGATCCACTTCTTCATCTTGTACCTGTGGATTCAAGTTCATCATCAACTTTAGCGATTGTTTCGGTAATCAACGTCTATATTTAAGTTTGAGCTATTGTTCTTATTATTCTTAAAGATTTATGACTCTCTTTTGAGTACTTTAATTCTAGTCATTCTAGAGTTAGAGTAGTTGGATAGTGTAAGCGTGGTGCTTAGAATTGATAGCTCATATATGCCTCCTATAACGCCGGTAGTAGTGGTTGTTCGCAAGGGTGACTCTTATAGCCTTGTTGATTCTTCTATAGTCCACTTACCCGTGTGTAGGCTCGGTAGGATTATACATTTGCATAAAAGATTCATACTCTGTTTGTGACCTTTTATGGCAACTTCCCCACTAAGAATAAAATAAACATATCACTCTTAAATTTGAATTAGACCGCCTTAATGATCCCCTCTATACTTCTAGATTCTCCGTCCTTGTTAGCTACTCAGGGGTTAGACTTTAAGGCTTAACACTATCCGTTCCTTTGGGTTCGATATTAAAACTGGGTTACTCCGGTGAAGTGCTACATCAGTAGATTTTATCTGTGCGCTTGCGGATAAAGTAGAGTGTGCGTTAATTTATACCAACAAGCATTTCTGGCGCCGTTGCCGGGGAACGGTAGATCATCTTAAGTCTTAAGTTTAACCTTGTAATCATACTTTTATCTTTTCCTTTTTTGTCCCAGTCTTTTCATTATTTTTGTTTTCATTCTTATGAATGTTTTTTTAGAATTCCACTCTTATCCATCACTACCCCATGAGCGCAAGCTATAACCAGTAGAATCCTTATACCCCATCATAATACCTGGTTATGAGCTATGCCTACCTTTCTGCTGCACTGTCCTTGTAATGAGCATTAAAATATAATTGTGAAAATATTCCTTCGGGTATTTTGTCACTAACCTTCCCAGGTCTGGAGCAGAAAAGAACGAAGGAACAAAAAATACAAGGTATGTTTCATCAATCATCATGCAACATTGAATTACATTCATCCAATCTTGATTTGTGCAAAATCCAAGCTTGGGGAATAGACTTTCTAAGAATACTTCTTGCCATGTTGCTATGTTGGTTGACCCTACCTTTAGGATATGCTCATATACTAATCATACTTTTTCATCACCATCTGAATAAATCTCTACAATGCTTTCATGTTATCTTTATTTGCTATAGTATATTCTTTGGTTTTGAAGTATTATCATACACCTTTTAAATTAGGCATGGAGCTTAGTTTAGCTGTTCTCATGAATTAAAGTAAGACATGGTGTCTGGTTTGATTCTTGAGCTAAAAGGTGTGCTGATTTTACCTCTAAAGGCTTTTAAATTAAGTATGGTGCTTAGGTTAAAATGCCTTCCTAGATCAAATTAGACGTGGTGTCTACGTTGATTTCTGAACTGATAGTATGTTATAGTAGATATTGGATATTTTGTTGGACTAACCTCTGCAGGAAAACTTTCATTATCAATTTGGGAAAGTCCGGAGATGCACTCACACTGGGAAAGTTTATTTATTTTGTCTTCTACTGCAAGTTATCTTTTTCTTTGAATCATGTTAAAGTGCAGCCATCACATAAAATACTAGTCTATGCTAAAACAATCCTAAAAACATCTTTTAGCATAGATGCAAAATACATAAGTTATGGATAACAACCCATGTTTCAAATTCTTGCGATCCTTCGGGTATATATATCCACTAACGTTTTGCAGGAGAGAGATTTTGTTCATCCATGGTTTGGTCTGAACACTGAAGATCCAAAACCCAAACCATAGACACACAAACCTACTCTCAGATCACAAATTGTGCTAGCCTAGCTTTGAGTCTTGCTTGGGCGCTGATGACAAACAGGATGCAACTTACCTCGTATGAGACAACCTATGCTTGCAACCATCATTGCCCAAGATATCATGACAAGAAGTGGGAAGTTATCCTCTTTTCTAATCAAGAGCTAGTTTGGGAGACAAGATGGTACCACTACAACAATAGCAAGATCTACAAGTCAAACACATGAACATGTTGTTGGGAGTCCATCTACATCACAAGCCAGCCTGGGAGAGACAATTCCGTTGTCTAGATGTGTTTCACAATCAAAGGGAGGAAGGAGAAACCCAACTTCAAGACATATTGGTCTCCTACCCACCACTTTGATCAATACAAACCACTAGATGTTGTCGCAGTCGAGAAGAAGAATATGATCCATCACTCATTCTTAGAAGATCGTTCTTGAACACCATCAATATTATCATCTTTGCCGGACCTGGAGAAGTCAACTTTTGGATCTTTCGCTGCATCTTCAACATCTACATCACTTATGAGCAGCCATAGAGAACCAAGAGAAGACTGCCAAGAATTGAGGAGGGCATCATGAAGGATGAAGCCACTGCACCACAAGAGTTAGAAGATGGAGAGAAAGTACCTGAGCCAGCAAATCAAGAAGAACAACCGATAAGATCTCCATCATCTAGACACTGTTGAGAGAACAAGTCTCAGTTGTGACATTACAAGACAAAAGACTCTCATGGAGGCACTCAAGTAGCAGCTCTAAATTCAAGTCTCTTGCCAACCCAATGATTAAAGGAAAACAAGAAAGGTTGACAAGAGAAGAATGCAGAACTGTCCCTGCATCCTCATAGTACAGAATTAATACAAGAAAGAGAGAGGATCCTAGTCAGCATACTCGAGGAACAATGCGTCTTCACTGATAAGTCGACACAAGAGAAGGAAGGTCGATACCTATAAAGATGATTCCACTGTGATCTTCCTCCTCTCAAGCATATTGTGAGACAAACAAGAGAAGACAAACCATTCATAAACAACAACCAGCTAGACAAGAGAAGCTTCCACAAGGTGGTTCAGCACAGTCACTTTCCAATGACAAAGTAACATTTCAAGGTAAGTAACCATCACTTTAAAAGCTTCTTCTTGATTCAAGTATGGACATAAAGAACTAAACATGTTTAAGTTGCACCTCACTTGATCCAACATAATCAACTCAACATATTCAGTCCTTTGATCCTTGTTCATAGCTTTACTCTCTTGAATCTCACTGTATTAACTAAATGAGCTAAAATGTTGTGCATCTAACCTTTGGAAGATGATATATCTCAATTATGAAAAGATCGACACTTGATGCATAGATTATCCTTCCTTGGGTTAAGTAATTTGATCTCTTAAATATTTTAAGATGCTACTTTCATGCTCATCCTCTGATCCTATCACTCATATTAAGATTGAATAGAACACATAAACAAAAAGTTTGTCTTATGCAATGTGCCTAAGGTTAGAGGAGAATAAATAAAACTTTTGGTTTTGTTGGTGTTTCTCCACCAACAGAGCCCATGCACTTGATCTCTACCTTGTCTTTATGAACATGACACACTCTTGAGCAAAACATGGAGAAGTCACTCCCAAATTCTACAGAGTGAAGGTCCTAGATCTACAAGAACATGCACACTGAGCAAGATACTTCCAGCATCCACAATTAACGCTTCATTTCAAACGGCTGGCAAACAAATGACATGAGTGACACCATATCATGAGGCATAAACAAGAAGGAATGATGGAGGACGTCGTAGTCAGAATTAGAGGTCATGAAATCCCCATAGATTTCTTGATCCTCGACATAAGAAGACGATGATGTCCACCTCATCCTAGGAAGACCATTCCTCTATGCTACAAGTACAATCATCTACAAGAGGAAATCCATTTTTCACTTTCCTGGAGAAAAGGCACGATGCAACTTCATCAGTTACATGCCCAATGAAGCACCCAAGAAGAATAGAAGTGAAAGACGCCGCTCTCAAAGCCAATGAAGACAAACTATCAAGAATAGAGAGGCCAATCATGAAGAAGAAGCTATCGACACTATCCCAGAAAAAAGGAGAGAAACCTCAAGACAGTGAACCACAGGAAGTGAAGACTCAGACCAAGAAAGTATGAGAGAAAATGTCTGCACCTAAGAGGTACAATCAATAACAACTTTCCAAACGTTTGACATACCTTGGGAGGTCTGAACCAAGGGAAGGTCTGGTTCGTCAGACCTAAATTTCCGAACCTTCGCCAAAACGTAAAAATCGGTTGTTATCTTTATATTTACTTTGCTGCATATTTCTCATATTTAATCCATAACCATTTCTTGCATCATCATATTTAATTCACAGCACATTTTAATTTCTGCATTACATTAGAAAACAAAATAAAAATATTTCACTGCATCATAAAGCCCCATGTGAATAATTTTATGGCGTGTAAAAACCCACAGGAATGTTCACCGTGGTGGCATAAAAATAATTAAAATAAATATGCATGCATTCATCCTGTGCATTTTCTCTTGCATCATAAAAATATAAAATACAAAAATATAAAGAAAGAGATCTTACTGAAATTCTAGACAACTAAGGCTTAAGTGGCCAACCACTAACGCTTAATCTGTTCCATAAGTTTTGTTGTCTATTTGAGTTTCACAGGATTTGAAAGGCCAAGAAAAGCTGACGAACATGTGAATGCTCCATCTACTGTTGGAGCACTGTCTCAACAATCATCAACATCAATCAAAGCTCCGATAGAGGAAGGACATATCCACTGCCAGTCTGCTCCATTGCAAGATCGAACGACTATGTCAACATTCAGCTTGGGGGAAGGCACCCCATGTATCCACGTAAGTATCTTTATCCTCTTCAGTTTTTTATTCTATAAATAAATTCAAAACACCAAAAATATGTGAGCACATGAAGGCTCACCCTTAAAAAGAAAAGAACAAAAAAATATGTGAGCACGTGAAGGCTCACCATTAATTAAAAAAAGACAAAAATATATGGGCACATGAAGGCTCAACGCTATTAAGCGAACCAGCTTGGGGGAGACGCACCCCCGTTATCTTCGCGATTCAGGTATGTCTTTATATTTACTACTACTACTATTATTAGCTTTTATCTTAAAGTGTGTTAGATTAAATAAATAAAATAGTGTGTCTAGTTTGTTTTAAGAAATTGACGACCAAAGAAGAACCTGCTCTCTCTAATCTTTTGCATGGAAATAATGAATAGTTGCTCTATCTAATTTCTTTCAAGTACCTAGCCTTCAAAGCATGAGTTCTTCTAATTAATAATGATGCCTTAAAATAAAATTAAATACATGGATGACAAATACTTAATCTAAGGTCTAGATAATTGGGATATGTCATGTGATGATCTAAGCTGCTATTATCTTGTTCTAAACAACACTAAAGTTCCGAAGATTTCTAAATATGAATATGACTAATAATTACATTGAGTTAAATTAAGCTTTGTGGCCCTGTGAGATGTTATCTTGCCATTGAATTGAGATCACTTACACATTTCATCCATCTTCCGCATAAATGCACATAATTATCTGTTGCTACCCTCTCAGAAGTTTGTTGGAAGCATATGACTATTAGAAAAAAAGAAAAAAAAGAGAGAAAAGAAAAAAAAGATCTGAGGAAATAAAAAGGGACAAGTGTCCGAAACCTCAAAAAGATAGACCCCGAGGAAATAAAAAGGGACTAGTGTCCGGAACCTCGAAAAGAAAAAAAAGAATAAGAAAAAAAAATGTCAAAAAAAATGGGCACGTGCCCGACAGTAGAATTAGCCTGATAGCCATATGTCTCTGATAAACAGAAGAGAGTGAATATATTCAAAAGAGCACCTGACTCCATTTTTCCATACACATGCACTTCTTGATTCAATGGTTGGTTGACTTTCTCTTTGGATCCATTGTTTAATTTGACAACATATGTATTAATGCTTTTGAAAATTAATTAAAACTCCGGGATAAAGGTGAAGTGAAAGAACTAGAGACATAGTGCTAGATTCGATTGTTCAATCTATCAATTATTTAGGATCTAAGGTAAGAGTAATAAGCCCCATGAAGAATAACATGATATGTTTCGGAGAATTTTTGTTTAACAGCAGGTATACTTGTTGGAAGTGAAGATATAGTAGCAACTCCTGATCCATTGTTAAGTTTTGGTTTTGCTAAGGGACTAGCAAAAGGTAAGCTTGGGGGAATTGTTGACACTGGTTATCTATCAAAATTAAAGGATAAATAAATATGAAAAGGGCATGAATTCAATCACCAACAAAGGTTTAGGGTTTTAATTGATAATATTCCACGAGTTTTGGTGAATTGTGATTCTGCAGGGACTAAACCAGGAAACCAGCGCTGATTGCTTCCCCTAGAAGGAAACCGACGGGAGATAACGCAACCGCCACGTCAGGAAGTTTCTAGAAGACTCCAGAGGAGACCAGGAGGTCGGGCACCGCGGGACCCTGCTAGGTGGGACCGACCGGTCCCACCATGAGACCGACCGGTCTCCCCCCGGGCCCGCTCGCTTCCGTCTTCTGCAAGCTTCCTCCACCGAACCCTAGGACTCATCTCCATCGTCCCTGAAGTCGGTTTGATCTAACGGCCGCGTTTGATCCCTCAGGGCTATATAAGCAACCCCAGACCCCCCTCTCCAGGCATCTCCATCTTCATTATTCATCTCCACATCAGAAACTAGGGTTTCAATTAGAATTAGAGGTCCCTCTAGATGAATCTCTTCTAGTTCATCTAGAATTAGATCTAGTTCATCTAGTTGTAATCAAGAGCCAGCTATCAAGTAGAAGACTAGTTACCCCTCTAGTTTAGGTTTAGAACCTAGTCTTATATTAGAACTAGAAGAGAGAGAGAGAGAGAGAGAGAGAGAGAGAGAGAGAGAGAGAGAGAGGAAGAGATCAAGAAGGAGCTCCGGCCTGTCGGATCCCCTTCTTCATCTTGTACCTGTGGATTCAAGTTCATCATCAACTTCAGCGATTGTTTCGGTAATCAATGTCTATATTTAAGTTTGAGCTATTGTTCTTATTATTCTTAAAGATTTATGACTCTCTTTTGAGTACTTTAATTCTAGTCATTCTAGAGTTAGAGTAGTTTGATAGTGTAAGCGTGGTGCTTAGACTTGATAGCTCATATATGCCTCCTATAATGCCGGTAGTAGTGGTTGTTCGCAAGGGTGACTCTTATAGCCTTGTTGATTCTTCTATACTCCACTTACCTGTGTGTAGGCTCGGTAGGATTATACATTTGCATAAAAGATTCAAACTCTGTTTGTGACCTTTTATGGCAACTTCCCCACAAAGAATAATATAAACATATCACTCTTAAATTGGAATTAGACTGCCTTAATGATCCCCTCTATACTTCTAGATTCTCCGTCCTTGTTAGCTACTCAGGGGTTAGACTTTAAGGCTTAACACTATCCGTTCCTTTGGGTTTGATATTAAAACTGGGTTACTCCGGTGAAGTGCGACATCGGTAGATTTTATCTGTGCGCTTGCGGATAAAGTAGAGTGTGCGTTAATTTATACCAACAGCGGGCCATGGCGAGTATAGGGCGGCACCGTCCAAAAATGACGGGGAAGGCGGAAGGGACACCGGCGCGTCCGAGGCATGGGCGGGCCGAACAGAACGCGCGGGCATAAGAGGAAGGAGGGAGCAGAGTATGTCGGATGCGATCATACCAGCACTAAAGCGCCAGATCCCATCAGATCTCCAAAGTTAGGCGTGCTTGGGCGAGAGTAGTAATAGGATGGGTGACCTCCTCGGAAGTCCTCGTGTTGCATTCCATTTTTTTGTTTTTTAAAGAAAAAATAGTTTTTGTCGTCCCTTCGTTATAGTTTCTTGGACTGTTCGGGCCGGCAAGCGTACCGCGTCGGTTCACGTACCGCGACATCCGCGGTCAAACGATACATTTTGCGCCGCTCGACGCGGGGAATGAATCGAGACCAAAAAGAAAACAAGGACACACTGAGCGGGCCATGGCGAGTATAGGGCGGCACCGTCCAAAAATGACGGGGAAGGCGGAAGGGACACCGGCGCGTCCGAGTCATGGGCGGGCCGGACAGAACGCGCGGGCATAAGAGGAAGGAGGGAGCAGAGTATGTCAGATGCGATCATACCAGCACTAGAGCACCGGATCCCATCAGAACTCCGAAGTTAAACGTGCTTGGCGAGAGTAGTTCTAGGATGGGTGACCTCCTGGGAAGTCCTCGTGTTGCATTCCCTTTTTTGTTTTTTAAAGACAAAATAGTTTTTGTCGTCCCTTCGTTATAGTTTCTTGGACTGTTCGGGCCGGCAAGCGTACAGCGCCGGTTCACGTACCGCGACATCCGCGGTCAAACGATACATTTTGCGCCGCACGACGCGTGGAATGAATCGAGACCAAAAAGAAAACAAGGCCACACTGAGCGGGCCATGACGAGTATAGGGCGGCACCGTCCAAAAATGACAGGGAAGGCGGAAGGGACACCGGCGCGTCCGAGTCATGGGCGGGCCGGACAGAACGCGCGGGCATAAGAGGAAGGAGGGAGCAGAGTATGTCGGATGCGATCATACAAGCACTAAAGCACCGGATCCCATCAGACCTCCGAAGTTAAGCGTGCTTGGGCGAGAGTAGTACTAGGATGGGTGTCGTCCTTGGTAGTCCTCGTGTTCCATTCCCTTTTTTGTTTTTTTAAAGAAAAAATAGTTTTTGTCGTCCCTTCATTATAGATTCTTGGACTGTTCGGGCCAGCAAGCGTACCGCGTCGGTTCACGTAACGCGACATCCGCGATCAAACGATACATTTTGCGCCGCACGACGCGGGGAATGAATCAATACCAAAAAGAAAACAAGGCCACACTGAGCGGGCCATGGCGAGTATAGGGCGGCACCGTCCAAAAATGACGGGGAAGGCGGAAGGGACACCGGCGCGTCCGAGTCATGGGCGGGCCAGACAGAACGCGCGGGCATAAGAGGAAGGAGGGAGCAGAGTATGTTGGATGCGATCATACCAGCACTAGAGCACCGGATCCCATCAGAACTCCGAAGTTAAACGTGCTTGGCGAGAGTAGTTCTAGGATGGGTGACCTCCTGAAAAGTCCTCGTGTTGCATTCCCTTTTTTGTTTTTTAAAGAAAAAATAGTTTTTGTCGTCCCTTCGTTATAGTTTCTTGGACTGTTCGGGCCGGCAAGCGTACAGCGCCGGTTCACGTACCGCGACATCCGCGGTCAAACGATACATTTTGCGCCGCACGATGCGTGGAATGAATCGAGACCAAAAAGAAAACAAGGCCACAGTGAGCGGGCCATGGCGAGTATAGGGCGGCACCGTCCAAAAATGACGGGGAAGGCGGAAGGGACACCGGCGCGTCTGAGTCATGGGCGGGCCAGACAGAACGCGCGGGCATAAGAGGAAGGAGGGAGCAGAGTATGTCGGATGCGATCATACAAGCACTAAAGCACCGGATCCCATCAGAACTCCGAAGTTAAGCGTGCTTGGGCGAGAGTAGTACTAGGATGGGTGTCGTCCTTGGTAGTCCTCGTGTTCCATTCCCTTTTTTGTTTTTTTAAAGAAAAAATAGTTTTTGTCGTCCCTTCATTATAGATTCTTGGACTGTTCGGGCCAGCAAGCGTACCGCGTCGGTTCACGTAACGCGACATCCGCGATCAAACGATACATTTTGCGCCGCACGACGCGGGGAATGAATCAATACCAAAAAGAAAACAAGGCCACACTGAGCGGGCCATGGCGAGTATAGGGCGGCACCGTCCAAAAATGACGGGGAAGGCGGAAGGGACACCTGCGCGTCCGAGTCATGGGCGGGCCGGACAGAACGCGCGGGCATAAGAGGAAGGAGGGAGCAGAGTATGTTGGATGCGATCATACCAGCACTAGAGCACCGGATCCCATCAGAACTCCGAAGTTAAACGCGCTTGGCGAGAGTAGTACTAGGATAGGTGACCTCCTAGGAAGTCCTCGTGTTGCATTCCCTTTTTTGTTTTTTTAAAGAAAAAATAGTTTTTGTCATCCCTTCGTTATAGTTTCTTGGACTGTTCGGGCCGGCAAGCGTACAGCGCCGGTTCACGTACCGCGACATCCGCGGTCAAACGATACATTTTGCGCCGCACGATGCGTGGAATGAATCGAGACCAAAAAGAAAACAAGGCCACAGTGAGCGGGCCATGGCGAGTATAGGGCGGCACCGTCCAAAAATGACGGGGAAGGCGGAAGGGACACCGGCGCGTCTGAGTCATGGGCGGGCCAGACAGAACGCGCGGGCATAAGAGGAAGGAGGGAGCAGAGTATGTCGGATGCGATCATACAAGCACTAAAGCACCGGATCCCATCAGAACTCCGAAGTTAAGCGTGCTTGGGCGAGAGTAGTACTAGGATGGGTGTCGTCCTTGGTAGTCCTCGTGTTCCATTCCCTTTTTTGTTTTTTTAAAGAAAAAATAGTTTTTGTCGTCCCTTCATTATAGATTCTTGGACTGTTCGGGCCAGCAAGCGTACCGCGTCGGTTCACGTAACGCGACATCCGCGATCAAACGATACATTTTGCGCCGCACGACGCGGGGAATGAATCAATACCAAAAAGAAAACAAGGCCACACTGAGCGGGCCATGGCGAGTATAGGGCGGCACCGTCCAAAAATGACGGGGAAGGCGGAAGGGACACCTGCGCGTCCGAGTCATGGGCGGGCCGGACAGAACGCGCGGGCATAAGAGGAAGGAGGGAGCAGAGTATGTTGGATGCGATCATACCAGCACTAGAGCACCGGATCTCATCAGAACTCCGAAGTTAAACGCGCTTGGCGAGAGTAGTACTAGGATAGGTGACCTCCTAGGAAGTCCTCGTGTTGCATTCCCTTTTTTGTTTTTTTAAAGAAAAAATAGTTTTTGTGTTTTTGTCGTCCCTTCGTTATAGTTTCTTGGACTGTTCGGGTCGGCAAGCGTACCGCGTCGGTTCACGTAGCGCGACATCCGCGGTAAAACGATACATTTTGCGCCGCACGACGCGGGGAATGAATCGAGACCAAAAAGAAAACAAGGCCACAGTGAGCGGGCCATGGCGAGTATAGGGCGGCACCGTCCAAAAATGACGGGGAAGGCGGAAGGGACACCGGCGCGTCCGAGTCATGGGCGGGCCGGACAGAACGCGCGGGCATAAGAGGAAGGAGGGAACAGAGTATGTCGAATGCGATCATACGAGCACTAAAGCATTAGATCCCATCAGAACTCCGAAGTTAAGCGCGATCATACCAGCACTAAAGCACCGAATCCCTTCAGAACTCCGAAGTTAAGCGTGCTTGGGCGACAGTTGTACTAGGATGGGTGACCTCCTGGGAAGTCCTCGTGTTGCAATTCCTTTTTTGGTTTTTTAAAGAAAAAACAGTTTTTTGTCGTCCCTTAGTTATAGTTTCTTGGACTGTTCGGGCCGGCAAGCGTACCGCGTCGGCTCACGTACCGCGACATCCGCGGTCAAACGATACATTTTGCGCTGCACGACGCGGGGAATGAATCGAGACCAAAAAGAAAACAAGGCCACACTGAGCGGGCCATGGCGAGTATAGGGCGGCACCGTCCAAAAATGACGCGGAAGGCGAAAGGGACACCGGCGCGTCCGAGTCATGGCGCCAGGACAGAACGCGCGGGCATAAGAGGAAGGAGGGAGCAGAGTATGTCGAATGCGATCATACCAGCACTAAAGCACCGAATCTCATTAGAACTCCGAAGTTAAGCGCGCTTTGGCGAGAGTAGTACTAGGATGGGTGACCTCCTGGGAAGTCCTCGTGTTGCATTCCCTTTTTTGTTTTTTTAAAGAAAAAACAGTTTTTTGTCGTCCCTTCGTTATAGTTTCTTGGACTGTTCGGGCCGGCAAGCGTACCGCGTCGGTTCACGTATCGCGACATCCGCGGTCAAACGATACATTTTGCGCCGCACGACGCGGAGAATGAATCGAGACCAAAAAGAAAACAAGGCCACACTGAGCGAGCCATGGCGAGTATAGGGCGGCAGCGTCCAAAAATGACGGGGAAGGCGGAAGGGACACCGGCGCGTCCGAGTCATGGGCGGGCAAGACAGAACGCGCGGGCATAAGAGGAAGGAGGGAGCAGAGTATGTTGGATGCGATCATACCAGCACTAAAGCACCGGATCCCATCAGAACTTCGAAGTTAAGCTTGCTTGGGCGAGAGTAGTACTAGGATGGGTGACCTCCTGGGAAGTCCTCGTGTTGCATTCCCTTTTTGTTTTTAAAGAAAAAATAGTTTTTGTGTTTTTGTCGTCCCTTCGTTATTGTTTCTTGGACTGTTCGGGTCGGCAAGCGTACCACGTCGGTTCACGTAGCGCGACATCCGCGGTCAAACGATACATTTTGCGCCGCACGACGCGGGGAATGAATCGAGACCAAAAAGAAAACAAGGCCACACTGAGCGGGCCATGGCGAGTATAGGGCGTCACCGTCCAAAAATGACGGGGAAGGCGGAAGGGACACCGGCGCGTCCGAGTCATGGGCGGGCCGAACAGAACGCGCGGGCATAAGGTGAAGGAGGGAGCAGAGTATGTCGGATGCAATCATACCAGCACTAAAGCACCAGATCCCAACAGAACTCCAAAGTTAAGCGTGCTTGGGCGAGAGAAGTACTAGGATGGGTGACCTCCTGGGAAGTCCTCGTGTTGCATTCCCTTTTTTTAAAGAAAAAATAGTTTTTGTGTTTTTGTCGTCCCTTCGTTATTGTTTCTTGGACTGTTCGGGCCGGCAAGCGTACCGCGTCGGTTCACGTACTGCGACATCCGCGGTCAAACGATACATTTTGCGCTACCCGACGCGGGGAATGAATCGAGACCAAAAAGAAAACAAGGCCACACTGAGCGGGCCATGGCGAGTATAGGGCGGCACCGTCCAAAAATGACGCGGAAGGCGGAAGGGACACCGGCGCGTCCGAGTCATGGCGGGCCGGACAGAACGCGCGGGCATAAGAGGAAGGAGGGAGCAGAGTATGTCGAATGCGATCATACCAGCACTAAAGCACCGAATCCCATCAGAACTCCGAAGTTAAGCGCGCTTGGGCGAGAGTAGTACTAGGATGGGTGACCTCCTGGAAGTCCTCGTGTTGCATTCCCTTTTTTGTTTTTTTAAAGAAAAAACAGTTTTTTGTCGTCCCTTTGTTATAGTTTCTTGGACTGTTCGGGCCGGCAAGCGTACCGCGTCGGTTCACGTACCGCGACATCCGCGGTCAAACGATACATTTTGCGCCGCACGACGCGGGGAATGAATCGAGACCAAAAGAAAACAAGGCCACACTGAGCGGGCCAAGGCGAGTATAGGGCGGCAGCGTCCAAAAATGATGGGGAAGGCGGAAGGGACACCGGCGCGTCCGAGTCATGGGCGGGCAAGACAGAACGCGCGGGCATAAGAGGAAGGAGGGAGCAGAGTATGTTGGATGCGATCATACCAGCACTAAAGCACCGGATCCCATCAGAACTTCGAAGTTAAGCTTGCTTGGGCGAGAGTAGTACTAGGATGGGTGACCTCCTGGGAAGTCCTCGTGTTTCATTCCCTTTTTTGTTTTTAAAGAAAAAATAGTTTTTGTGTTTTTGTCGTCCCTTCGTTATTGTTTCTTGGACTGTTCGGGTCGGCAAGCGTACCGCGTCGGTTCACGTAGCGCGACATCCGCGGTCAAACGATACATTTTGCGCCGCACGACGCGGGGAATGAATCGAGACCAAAAAGAAAACAAGGCCACACTGAGCGGGCCATGGGGAGTATAGAGCGTCACCGTCCAAAAATGACGGGAAGGCGGAAGGGACACCGGCGCGTCCGAGTCATGGGCGGGCCGAACAGAACGCGCGGGCATAAGGTGAAGGAGGGAGCAGAATATTTCGGATGCGATCATACCAACACTAAAGCACCAGATCCCAACAGAACTCCAAAGTTAAGCGTGCTTGGGCGAGAGAAGTACTAGGGTGGGTGACCTCCTGGGAAGTCCTCGTGTTGCATTCCCTTTTTTTTAAAGAAAAAATAGTTTTTGTGTTTTTGTCGTCCCTTCGTTATTGTTTCTTGGACTGTTCGGGCCAGCAAGCGTACCGCGTCGGTTCACGTACCGCGACATCCGCGGTCAAACGATACATTTTGCGCCGCACGACGCGGGGAATGAATCGAGACCAAAAAGAAAACAAGGCCACACTGAGCGGGCCATGGCGAGTATAGGGCGGCACCGTCCAAAAATGACGGGGAAGGCGGAAGGGACACCGGCGCGTCCGAGTCATGGCGGGCCGGACAGAACGCGCGGGCATAAGAGGAAGGAGGGAGCAGAGTATGTCGAATGCGATCATACCAGCACCAAAGCACCGAATCCCATCAGAACTCCGAAGTTAAGTGCGCTTGGGCGAGAGTAGTACTAGGATGGGTGACCTCCTGGAAGTCCTCATGTTGCATTCCCTTTTTTGTTTTTTTAAAGAAAAAACAGTTTTTTGTCGTCCCTTTGTTATAGTTTCTTGGACTGTTCGGGCCGGCAAGCGTACCGCGTCGGTTCACGTACCGCGACATCCGCGGTCAAACGATACATTTTGCGCCGCACGACGCGGGGAATGAATCGAGATCAAAAAGAAAACAAGGCCACACTAAGCGGGCCAAGGCGAGTATAGGGCGGCAGCGTCCAAAAATGACGGGGAAGGCGGAAGGGACACCGGCGCGTCCGAGTCATGGGTGGGCAAGACAGAACGCGCGGGCATAAGAGGAAGGAGGGAGCAGAGTATGTTGGATGCGATCATACCAGCACTAAAGCACCGGATCCCATCAGAACTTCGAAGTTAAGCTTGCTTGGGCGAGAGTAGTACTAGGATGGGTGACCTCCTGGGAAGTCCTCGTGTTGCATTCCCTTTTTTGTTTTTAAAGAAAAAATAGTTTTTGTGTTTTTGTCGTCCCTTCGTTATTGTTTCTTGGACTGTTCGGGTCGGCAAGCGTACCGCGTCGGTTCACGTAGCGCGACATCCACGGTCAAACGATACATTTTGCGCCGTACGACGCGGGGAATGAATCGAGACCAAAAAGAAAACAAGGCCACACTGAGCGGGCCGTGGCGAGTATAGAGCGTCACCGTCCAAAAATGACGAGAAGGCGGAAGGGACACCGGCGCGTCCGAGTCATGGGCGGGCCGAACAGAACGCGCGGGCATAAGAGGAAGGAGGGAGCAGAGTATGTCGGATGCGATCATACCAGCACTAAAGCACCAGCTCCCATCAGAACTCCGAAGTTAAACGTGCATGGGCGAGAGAAGTACTAGGATGGGTGACCTCCTAGGAAGTCCTCGTGTTGCATTCCCTTTTTTTGAAAGAAAAAATAGTTTTTGTGTTTTTGTCGTCCCTTCGTTATTGTTTCTTGGACTGTTTGGGCCGACAAGCGTACTGCGTCGGTTCACGTACCGCGACATCCGCGGTCAAACGATACATTTTGCGCCGCACGACGCGGGGAATGAATCGAGACCAAAAAGAAAACAAGGCCACACTGAGCGGGCCATGGCGAGTATAGGGCGGCACCGTCCAAAAATGACGGGGAAGGCGGAAGGGACACCGGCGCGTCCGAGTCATGGCGGGCCGGACAGAACGCGCGGGCATAAGAGGAAGGAGGGAGCAGAGTATGTGGAATGCGATCATACCAGCACTAAAGCACCGAATCCCATCAGAACTCCGAAGTTAAGCGCGCTTGGGCGAGAGTAGTACTAGGATGGGTGACCTCCTAGGAAGTCCTCGTGTTGCATTCCCTTTTTTGTTTTTTAAAGAAAAAATAGTTTTTTGTCGTCCCTTCATTATAGTTTCTTGGACTGTTCGGGCCGGCAAGCGTACCGCGTCGGTTCACGTACCGCGACATCCGCGGTCAAACGATACATTTTGCGCCGCACGACGCGGGGAATGAATCGAGACCAAAAAGAAAACAAGGCCACACTGAGCGGGCCATGGCGAGTATAGGGCGGTAGCGTCCAAAAATGACGGGGAAGGCCGAAGGGACACCGGCGCGTCCGAGTCATGGGCGGGCCAGACAAAACGCGCGGGCATAAGAGGAAGGAGGGAGCAGAGTATGTTGGATGCGATCATACCAGCACTAAAGCACCGGATCCCATCAGAACTCTGAAGTTAAGCTTGCTTGGGCGAGAGTAGTACTAGGATGGGTGACGTCCTGGGAAGTCCTCGTGTTGCATTCCCTTTTTTGTTTTTTAAAGAAAAAATAGTTTTTGTGTTTTTGTCGTCCCTTCGTTATTGTTTCTTGGACTATTCGGGCCGGCAAGCGTACCGCGTCGGTTCACGTAGCGCGACATCCGCGGTCAAACGATACATTTTGCGCCGCACGACGCGGGGAATGAATCGAGACCAAAAAGAAAACAAGGCCACACTGAGCGGGCCAAGGCGAGTATAGGGCGTCACCGTCCAAAAATGACGGGGAAAGCGGAAGGGACACCGGCGCGTCCGACTAATCGGCGGGCCGAACAGAACGCGCGGGCATAAGAAGAAGGAGGGAGAAGAGTATGTCGGATGCGATCATACCAGCACTAAAGCACCAGATCCCATCAGAACTCCGAAGTTAAACGTGCTTGGGTGAGAGAAGTACTTGGATGGGTGACCTCCTGGGAAGTCCTCGTGTTGCATTCCCTTTTTTTTTAAAGAAAAAGTAGTTTTTGTCGTCCCTTTGTTATAGTTTCTTGGATTGTTCGGGCCGGCAAGCGTACCGCGTCGGTTCATGTACCGCGACATCCACGGTCAAACGATACATTTTGCGCCGCACGACGTGGGGAATGAATCGAGACCAAAAAGAAAACAAGGCCACACTGAGCGGGCCATGGCGAGTATAGGGCGGCACCGTCCAAAAATGACGGGGAAGGCGGAAGGTACACCGGCGCGTTCGAGTCATGGGCGGGCCGGACAGAACGCGCAGGCATAAGAGGAAGGACGGAGCAGAGTATGTCAGATGTGATCATACCAGCACTAAAGCACCGGATCCCATCAGAACTCCGAAGTTAAGCATGATTAGGCGAGAGTAGACCTCCTGAGAAGTCCTTGTGTTGCATTCCCTTTTTTGTTTTTTTAAAGAAAAAATAGTTTTTGTCGTCCCTTCGTTATAGTTTCTTGGACTGTTCGGGCCGGCAAGCGTACCGCGTCGGTTCACGTACCACGACATCCGCGGTCAAACGATACATTTTGCGCCGCAAGACGCGTGGAATGAATCGAGACCAAAAAGAAAACAAGGCCACACTGAGCGGGGCATGGCGAGTATAGGGCTGCACCGTCCAAAAATGACGGGGAAGGCGGAAGGGACACCGGCGCGTCCGAGTCATGGGCGGGCCGGATAGAACGCGCGGGCATAAGAGGAAGGAGGGAGCAAAGTATGTTGGATGCGATCATACCAGCACTAAAGCACCGAATCCCATCAGAACTCCGAAGTTAAGCGTGCTTGGGCAAGAGTAGTACTAGGGTGGGTGACCTCTTGGGAAGTCCTCGTGCTGCATTCCCTTTTTTGTTCTTTTAAAGTAAAATTAGTTTTTGTGTTTTTGTCGTCCCTTCGTTATAGTTTCTTGGACTGTTCGGGCCAGCAAGCGTACCGCGTCGGTTCACGTAGCGCGACATCCGCAGTCAAACGATACATTTTGCGCCGCACGACGCGGGGAATGAATAGAGACCACAAAGAAAACAAGGCCACAGTGAGCGGGCCATGGCGAGTATAGGGCGGCACCGTCCAAAAATGACGGTGAAGGCGGAAGGGACACCGGTGTTGGTAGTTCTTAACTTCACTAAAGATAGAGCTAGGCACTATGCCCGGTAACGGCCCAGAAATGCTTGCTGACACTTACCAACATCGTGACTAGGAGTAGACTATGGAGTCTATTCTTGGCAATGGCGCCAGAAATGCTTGAAGCAAGTCCAGTCACTATACCTAAAGGAGTGAAGCTAAAGCAGCTATCTACTAATGTCAAGTGGGGTTATCAATCCCGACACTAGTAGGAGCTAGCTAGAGAGATTGCAATCTACCAAGAGGAGATTCTGCAAGCGCACAGAACTTTCGTAGTAGCACTTCGCCCGGGAGTACCAGGTGTCGATTTATTTGATCCCAAGGGAAGGCTAGGGTGGTGTATGAGTCGAGTCAAGGAGGGGATGAGAGTCGAAGAATAAGAAAAGGGAAAAGGAGAAAAGAGGAGATGAAAGGCTAGAAAGAATATGTGGGTGGATAGGTAAGGATGAATGAAATGGCTAAGGTAAGGTGGATAAATAGGTAGAATGGGATAACTAAGGAGAACTAATATAACTAACTAGTAATTAATAACTACTCCTAGATAACTACGACGCAAGATAACTACGAAGCAAGATAGGCAAATGTCAAACAAGCAACCAAGTTAAGTAAAGTTTTATTCCTATCTTATTAAGTATCGAGGCGTACTAGCCTTTACCACTGACTTAGGTTGAACGCTAGCACAACGAGCCTTACTGTTAAACTGGGCCAACTACATGGTGGAATTCAAGGCGCACAGGGTTGTCACCACCTGCTTGCTACCACAGCTATCCGGGGGTCCAGCCGTATCTGAAGGTAAGTCTATAAGTAAGCACCACGCTTAACTATATTCTAACTTTCTCTACCCTAGCTTTGAATAGAGACACCCTTGCGGACGTCAGAGCAAATACTTGACTTAGTAAGATAAACACTAAACTAACTAAGCAACCTATTGGCAAAGATCAAACACTAAGCTCACTAGAGATTAACTACTATGGCTAAGTGAATTGATCTGTAGGATAGCTAGGCACTCAAGCAATCAATCAAGTATACCACTCAATACTGATAAGTAGAATAAAGTAATACTTGAAATGATGAACTAGAATATAGTAAAGTGCTTGAGTAACAAGAGCAAAACCTGAACTGGAGATGAAGGAAGACTCTTCCCGACTCCAGGACCGATCACTCGCACGCCTCAACTCTTGAGCTAAGCCTTGAGCAGCGCTTCCACGAGGGCAAAGATGCCTTGCTCTACTAGCTACCTACTTGCCTAAGCTTGGCTAAACCCTAAGCTATTCGCTCTCTGGCTCTAGCCTTGCTTTCTTTCCTTCCTTGCTTCTCTTGCTTGTGTGTGTACTGAAGTAATGCCTCAGGGGGGTATTTATAGCCTTGTGGAGTGAGGGGGGTATTTATAGGGGGCAGCCAACCTACCTAGGGCGAACCCTAGTGGCGGGCGCCAGCCCTAGGTGGCGGTCGCCACCCCCATCACCGTTGGATGCACCGCCTTTGCTTCAACGACATCCAGGAGCTCCAGAGAGGCGGTGGTTAGGTCGGTTGCATGTCTGAGTATCCGCCATTTGGTCTCGATCCACGCCACTCCCTCCTGAGCCATCCGATGCCACTGACCTAGTGACCAAGGGCCAAGATTTGGCCTTGTGGTGGTCACACGGATCAATGACGTGGCAGGGGAGAATGTGGGCTTCACCCTTGTGGTGGGCGCCACCTAGGGGTGGCGGGCGCCACCCCACTAGGGCCCAAATGGTCCTGGTGGGTTCATTCTTCAAATTTGGTCCAAATCCTGCATTCAAATAAAAATCTATGGACATGTGGAATTTGGTTAGTTTGAAACCTATTTGACTACATTTCATGCCTTTTTGGTGGACTTTAGGGTCAATTGTTGATGGTAAAACAGGTGTTTAAGGACCATCAACAAGCTCCCCCAAGCTAACCTCTTGCTCGTCCTCGAGCAACAATGCGGTTTAAGCATTGAGCATGAAATAGATAGCAACTTAAGATGTATGCAAGTGCATATTGTATAGTGAGAAATAACTTAGCATATATCATTAATCATAGCAATGTGGGGCTTATAGCTTTTCACTTCAAACATGCAAGAGTGAAATAAAGTTGTAGATAGGAAACTTTTATCTTGCTTAGGTTTGACTAGGATTTTGTCTGGAGGTTTTTCAAGGTTTTCAAAAGATAACAACTTGCTTAAGTCCTCCAAGATTCACTCAGTCACTCAATGGTGTTTAAATCCTCACTTAGGCCAAATTGTAGCCTCTCCTACTTCTAAAGAATGATATGTGGAGTTATAGGAAGGCTGAGAACCATGAGCAAATTGCCTGATGTTTATTGCTAAGCTAGACACTCAGATCATAAGGAGCAGCAAATCATAAAAAATGATCAAGAAGTGCATGTGTGGTTATGTGGAAGTGTATAGAGGGATATTTCATAATCCTTCCTAGTTAATTTCTGGGGTCTAGAGCTAATGATAATTCTCCCTCTCTCTCTCTCTCTTTTTTTGGATACATAGTGAGTAGACAAAAAGATGTGTCCTCACCTTTTCTTAGGACATAGTCCTCTCTTGAGCTACTTTGCTCACTTTTTTTTAGGACATAGTCCTTTCTTGAGCTACTTTGCTCATTTTTTTTTCATATCTCTCTCTCTCTTTTTTAGCTCTAGATTTCCCCAGATTATCTATAGGAAAGGATTTTTGAAATGAGTAGGGAAAGGGAGAGAAATGCTTATTCGCAGTGTAGGAATAGCATAAGGCTAGCAATGGGACGTTTGGCAAGGTATTGCATATCTCCAGTGTAGAGAATGAGCAATTTATTTGGTGGTTGCAAACTTCCAAAGTGGAAAGTAGGCAATTTATGGTGGGTGTGTGAATCTTGATTCAAAAGATATGATAAGCTTCTCTACTAAGATCTATGAGGTCTAACAAAGCTCAACACAGACAAAGCTCTTTGTGGTTTTGACTAACAAATATTTGGCTGGTGGTGGGATGGGATCAAATCTAGGAGGAACTTTTAGCAAGGTTTTTAGAATTTTTAAAAGAAATCCTCCAGATTAGGCCCTAATTTCACCTTAGCAAGTTTAAAGAATTACTCCATTTCTTACTAACTTTATTCACTAAGCATGATTTCAGTTAAAGCATGTGCAACCCACAAAAGCTACAACTTAGATAAGACCAGTCATTCGAACCATAACAATAGCATTTGCATGACATATTTCAAATCTTATTCAGGTTTCAACTTGTTTAAGCAGATTTTATCAATTTTATTCATGGAATGGTTATTTAGGCAAGCATGTGACATTTCAAAAGATATATCATTTAAGAACTGAATATAAAGTGTAGGCTTGAGACATACCTTATTGGAGCGGGAGTCTCCCCCAAGCTGGCTTCTTGCTTGGTGAAGGATCTTCTTCTTCTCAGTCGGACCTCTTGTTCTCATTTTGTTAAAAGGGAAACTATCTAATGTTGTGAAAAGGGAAACTATCCTATTATGATATTTTATTGTTCTAACTAAATTAACATATACCTATGCATATAACTAATGATAACTGATTTTTTTTAGTTACATTCATGACATATGTTATTTATTCGAAAAAGGGAAAATTGAAGGGAAAAATTAAAAGTAAAACCATACCTTAGGTCCATGGAATTTCATCCTTATTGGGTAGATCTTCTTCCTTGGGTGCTTCTTCTTTAAGTACTCCATCAGGTTCTTCTTCTTTTGGCACCTCTCCCTTGTCATGTGGATCACACAACTCAGGAGAAGGTGGTTCTTCCTTTATGTTCCACCTTGTTCTTCGGCGCCTCTTCTTGGTGCGAACGGGTTTTGCTTCCTGCAAGTTAGCGGCATATGCGGGACCACAGAAAAAGGAGAATATTTACTTCCTCTCTCCTAATGTCATTTGCATTTTACCACTCCCCACATATATGCAGGCATTCACAGTATTCAAGAAAGGTCTACCCAAAATTAAAGGCACATCTTTCCTATTTCCCATATCTAGTATTATGAAATCAGCAGGAACATAGGAGCCTCTAATATGAACAGGTAAATCATTGACTATTCCTTCTATATAGCAAGTGGATTGATCAGCTAGCACAACATAGGCAGATGTGGATGACATGGGTGGAAAGAACGAGTTTTCATAGAAATCCTTAGATATAATGTTCACACTCGATCCTAAATCACACATGACATTTTTAAAGACTTCACCAAAGATTGAGCATCTAATTATGGGACTACCAGGATCACCCTTTTTAACAGTCATGGTTTGATCTTCATAATAGTTAGAATATTTTATTTCAACCATATTTGCAGTTTCCATGTCAGGTTTAGCAGGAATTTTGCCAGTTTCAAAAGATGGTATGATAGCGGCAAGTTGAGCTAATTGGGTTTCTAACATCTTATTAAAGCTTAATTGATTTTTCAGAGCAGATGAGAAATCTTCCAATTTAGCATTTATATTCTCAAGGGTTTTATCATTCGACATTAATCTCTTATTCAAGAAATCAGTAGTTCTACCCTGTGAGTAAACTAGATTCTTTAAGAATGAGAAATTATCAGAATTCTGAAAATTAGAGCGAGGGAATGAATTATTACCTTGTGAATTTGCACGCTGATTCCATCCTTGATTCTGTTGACGGAAACCGTTGTTGTTGTTGTTGATGAAGTTCAAATCTTCATGTAGCTCTGGGCAGTGGTTCCCAGAATGTCCGGTTTCTCCACAGACTTCACAAGTCATGTAGGATTCCAGAGATTGGACACTCTCTTGTTGGTTCATCTTCTCACAGCTGTCCAGCTTCTTTGCCAGCAGGTCCATCTTGACCACGATCATGTCGGCCTCCTTAAGGGAATGCATACCTCGCTTACGGGGCTGCAGTCTCTCGTCATTCTATCCTTGGTTCGACACCATCTTCTCTATGAGAGCCTTAGCATCTGCAACATTCAGAGAAAAGAATGCACCGCCGGCGGCGGCATCCAAACGGCTTCTAGAGAGTGGGGTTAGGCCATGATAGAAGTTCTGGATCAAGAGCCAGTCCTCCATACCATGGTGCGGACAAGCAGCGACATACTCTTGCAACCTCTCCCAAGCCTCGGGAATAGATTCCTCGGCTTGTTGCGTAAAGCTGGAGATTTTGTTGCGAACAACATTCGTCTTGCCCATCGGAAAGAATTTGGCGAGAAAAGCATTGGAACACTTGTCCCATGTGTCTACAGCGTTGCGATCGGTATAGAACCATTGCTTCGCTTTTCCTAGCAAAGAGAAAGGAAAGAGACGAAGACGGATGGCTTCTTGGGTTATCCCCTTAATGGTGAAGGTGCCGCAAATCTCCAAAAATTGTTGGAGGTGAGAATTGGCATCCTCATGAGCCTTGCCACAGAACGGGCTAGCTTGGACCATTGTGATCAGAGCCGGTTTCAACTCAAAATTGAGGTTGGCATCGATCACGTCTGGTCCTATCGCTACATTAGCGGCAGAAGGAGCAGAAAATTCACTAATGGTCTTGTTGGCCATCGTGAAGATAGAACGAGATAAGAAAGAAAGAAGTTGAAGAAGATGAAGGAAAAAGATAAGAAGGACTAAGGAAAGAAAGAATGGGGTAAGATGGGATTCGCTAAGCGGGAGCTTAAGCGAAGATAAATCCGACACGGCCTCAACCGATACACCGATTGCCTTCCCCGGCAACGACGCCAGAAATGCTTGTTGGTAGTTCTTAACTTCACTAAAGATAGAGCTAGGCACTATCCCCGGTAACGGCCCAGAAATGCTTGTTGACACTTACCAACGTCGTGACTAGGAGTAGACTGTGGAGTCTATTCCTGGCAACGGCGCCAGAAATGCTTGAAGCAAGTCCAGTCACTATACCTAAAGGAGTGAAGGTAAAGCAGCTATCTACTAATGTCAAGTGGGGTTGTCAATCCCGACACTAGTAGGAGCTAGCTAGAGAGATTGGAATCTATCAAGAAGAGATTCTGCAAGCGCACAGAACTATCGTAGTAGCACTTCGCCTTGGAGTATCAGGTGTCGATTTATTTGATCCCAAGGGAAGGCTAGGGTGGTGTATGAGTCGAGTCAAGGAGGGAATGAGAGTCGAAGAATAAGAAAAGGGAAAAGGAGAAAAGAGGAGATGAAAGGCTAGAAAGAATATGTGGGTGGATAGGTAAGGATGAATGAAATGGCTAAGGTAAGGTGGATAAATAGGTAGAATGGGATAACTAAGGACAACTAATATAAATAACTAGTAATTAATAACTACTCCTAGATAACTACGACGCAAGATAACTACGAAGCAAGATAGGCAAATGTCAAACAAGCAACCAAGTTAAGTAAAGTTGTATTCCTATCTTATCAAGTATCGAGGCGTACTAGCCTTTACCACAGACTTAGGTTGAACGCTAGCACAACGAGCCTTACTGTTAAACTGGGCCAACTACGTGGTGGAATTCAAGGCGCACAGGGCTGTCACCACCTGCTTGCTACCACAGCTATCCGGGGGTCCAGCCGTATCTGAAGGTAATTCTATAACTAAGCACCACGCTTAACTATATTGTAACTATCTCTACCCTAGCTTTGAATAGAGACACCCTTGCGGACGTCAGAGCAAATACTTGACTTAATAAGATAAACACTAAACTAACTAAGCAACCTATTGGCAAAGATCAAACACTAAGCTCACTAGAGATTAACTACTATGGCTAAGTGAATTGATCTGTAGGATAGCTAGGCACTCAAGCAATCAATCAAGTATACCACTCAATACTGATAAGTAGAATAAAGTAATACTTGAAATGAGGAACTATAATATAGTAAAGTGCTTGAGTAACAAGAGCAAAACCTGAACTAGAGATGAAGGAAGACTCTTCCCGACTCCAGGACCGATCACTCGCACACCTCTACTCTTGAGCTAAGCCTTGAGAAGCGCTTCCGCGAGGGCAAAGATGCCTTGCTCTACTAGCTACCTACTTGCCTAAGCTTGGCTAAACCCTAAGCTATTAGCTCTCTAGCTCTAGCCTTTCTTTCTTTCCTTCCTTGCTTCTCTTGCTTGTGTGTTGCTTGTGTGTGTACTGAAGTAATGCCTCAGGGGGGTATTTATAGCCTTGTGGAGTGAGGGGGGTATTTATAGGGGGCAGCCAACCGACCTAGGGCGAACCCTAGTGGCGGGCGCCAGCCCTAGGTGGCGGCCGCCACCCCCATCACCGTTGGATGCACCGCCTTTGCTTCAACGGCATCCAGGAGCTCCAGAGAGGCGGTGGTTAGGTCGGTTGCATGTCTGAGTAACCGCTATTCGGTCTTGATCCATGCCACTCCCTCCTGAGCAGTCCGATGCCACTGACCTAGTGACCAAGGGCCAAGATTTGGCCTTGGGGTGGTCACACGGATCAGTGGCGTGGCAGGGGAGAATGTGGGCTTCACCCTTGTGGCGGGCGCCACCTAGGGGTGGCAGGCGCCACCCCACTAGGGCCCAAATGGGTCCTGGTGACTGGGCTCGTCTCCTGGTGGGTTCATTCTTAAAATTTGGTCCAAATCCTGCATTCAAATAAAAATCTATGGACATGTGGAATTTGGTCAGTTTGAAACCTATTTGACTACATTTCATGCCTTTTTGGTGGACTTTAGGGTCAATTGTTGATGGTAAAACAGGTGTTTAAGGACCATCAACAACAGGCGCGTCCGAGTCATGGGCGGGCCGAACAGAACGCGCGGGCATAAGAGGAAGGAGGGAGCAGAGTATGTCAGATGCGATCATACCAGCACTAAAGCACCAGATCCCATCAGAACTCCGAAGTTATGCGTGCTTGGGCGAGAGTAGTACTAGGATGGGTGACCTCCTGGAAAGTCCTCGTGTTGCATTCCCTTTTTTGTTTTTTAAAGAAAAAATAGTTTTTGTCGTCCCTTCGTTATAGTTTCTTGGACTGTTCGGGCTCGCAAGCGTACCGCGTCGGTTCACGTACCGCGACATCCGCGGTCAAACGATACATTTTGCGCCGCACGACGCGGGGAATGAATCGAGACCAAAAAGAAAACAAGGCCACACTGAGCGGGCCATGGCGAGTATAGGGCGGCACCGTCCAAAAATGACGGGGAAGGTGGAAGGGACACCGGCGCGTCCGAGTCTTGGGCGGGCCGGACAGAACGCGCGGGCATAAGAGGAAGGAGGGAGCAGAGTATGTCGAATGCGATCATACCAGCACTAAAGCACCAGATCCCATCAGATCTCTGAAGTTTAGCGTGCTTGGGCGAGAGTAGTACTAGGATGGGTGACCTCCTGGGAAGTCCTCGTGTTGCATTCCCTTTTTTGTTTTTTTAAAGAAAAAATAGTTTTTTTGTCGTCCCTTCGTTATAGTTTCTTGGACTGTTCGGGCTGGCAAGCGTACCGCGTCGGTTCACGTACTGCGACATCCGCGGTCAAACGATACATTTTGCGCCGCACAACACGGGGAATGAATCGAGGCCAAAAAGAAAATAAGGCCACACTGAGCGGGCCATGGCGAGTATAGGGCGGCACCGTCCAAAAATGAGGGGGAAGGCGGAAGGGACACCGGCGCATCCGAGTCATGGGCGGGCCGGACAGAACGCGCGGGCATAAGAGGAAGGAGGGAGCAGAGTATGTAGAATGCGATCATACCAGCACTAAAGCACCGGATCCCATCAGAACTCCGAAGTTAAGCGTGCTTGGGCGAGAGTAGTACTAGGATGGGTGTTGACGCTCACTAAGTGTCATATTCTTAGCATCAACAAGGTCATATAACGCAACACAAGGACCTAAAGTCAACCAAAAACCTTTTATAAACTAACGATTTCCACTTGTCCTTGAGTTTTATTTGAATGTAGGAAATTGCAGGGTTTTTGAGCAAAATGACCAAATGGACCCACTAGGAAGCAAGCCCACTTGCCTGGGCTCACTTTGGGCCAAGGAGGGGTGGCGCCCGCCACCCCTAGCTGGCGGCCGCCAGGGGGGAGAAGCCCAAACTCCCCCCTGCCATGTCACTGATCCAGGGGAAGCACCCCACACTTATTTGCAGTCGTTGCTCACCTAAGTCGGTTCATCCAAGGGCTAAGAAGCAGCGTCACATGGATCATGGCTTAATTGCCCATGTGACGGTTATTGGACAACCCTAACCGACCCCAAACCGACTTGGAGGACCTCCTGGATGCCGTTGGTGAAGAGGCGGTGGATCCAAGGGCCAGGGGGGTGGCGCCCGCCACCACACTCACCCCCCTGACCTAACCCTAGGTCCATAAGTACCCCCCATAGGTCCCTTAGGCTATAAATAGGACCCCCGAGCTCATTTGTACTTAGACCTCACCTCATTAGTCCCACTCTCTTGTAAGCGAAGCTCTAGTGAAGGAACACTCTAGTTGAGAGACTTAGAGTGAGAGCGAGAGTGTAGAAGAGAAGAGCTGGAGTTGTAATAGAGGATCTTCCAAGTCTCTGGTATAATTCCAAGTCTTCCTTCATTTATCTTAGTGTTCTTCTACTTTTAGCATTTACTTTAAGTTCTTTACTTATTGTTCTTGTTGAGTGCTTTCGATCATAGATAACTTAGTATCTAGTTTGCATCTAGTTTGGGTTCTTCGCTGAGTAATTAGTGCTCTAGTTTTGGACGCAAGATTACAGTAGTATATATTAGTGTAAGCGCGGTGCTTAGACTAGTTATACCTTAGTTTGTGGCTAGCCCCCCGGATAGCTGTGGTAGCAAACAGGTGGTGACAGCCCTGGGAGCCTTGAATTCCACCACGTAGTTGGGTTAGTTCTTAAATCATAAACCTCGTTGTGCACGTCTGAGGTAAATAGTCCAAAGGGTGTGTACGGTTCGAAGAACTAGATAAAACCTTTATTGCTAAGTTAGTTGTGATCGTAATTGTGTAGGAAAACATTAATCTGTTCATCGGCCAGACCCCGCCGATTTAGGTTAGTAATAGTTAGTCTTTCTTTTCTTTTTAGTAGTAGTAGAAACCAACCCCCATTCATACATCTCGACCAACCCTGCTAGAATCACTAGTTGTTCATAGCGGTCCTAGTGTTAGTTCTGCCATAGTAGCTTCCCTGTGGAAATAAATACGATACTCGGTTACTCCTGGGTGAAGTGCTACAATAGACTTATTCTGTGCGCTTGCGGAACCTACCAATAGTCATACGAATAGTTAGTTATACTTCTTACATTAAGAAGTACCAACAAACCTTTCTGGCGCCATTGCCGGGGATAGATTCCATAGTCTACTCCTAGTGACGACATTAGCAAGAGTCAACAAGCATTTCTGGCGCCGTTGCCGGGGAAGCAATTGGCTAGAATTAATTCTTTGTGATTTCTATTGAATTAACCCCCATAGTTCTAGCGGGTATATATTGTTCGTTGTTTGTGATCGTTCAAGTAGTCATGGCCGGATTCAATCTTCCGAGCGACTATCAAGAAGATCCTGAGGCCATTCTCAGGAGAGCGAGAGGTAATCTCACTCCTCCGAGGAAGAACCTGGAGCTTCGTGAGAGGAGTTCGTCGAGACAAGAATCCCAGTCAAAAGTGACTGACGAACCAAGCTGCTCCAACGATCAATCAACATCGACGTTGACCAAAACACTATGTGAGTATTCCATGCCTACTCTTGCTCACATTCCAGTGTTACCTTCTACTAGTAATGTAGATTTTGAGCTTAAACCTCACTTAATACGTATGGCTCAAGCTATTGCATTTAATGGCAAACCTTCCGAGGATGCCAATGCTCACCTCCGGAATTTTCTGGAGATATGTAGTACAATTTCTGTGCAGGGAGTTTCGCAGGATGCCATCAGACTTTGTCTTTTTCCATTTTCATTAGTGGAAAAAGCGAAGCAGTGGTTCCTCTTCAACTCTGGACACCTTCTGACATGGGTGAGATGCGCGGATCAATTCCTCAACAAGTTCTGCCTGATAAGTCGAACTATTCTTGTCCGTAGCAAGATTTCCAGCTTTGGACAGGGAGACGAAGAAACAATCATTGAAGCTTGGGAGAGACTACAAGAGTATGTTGAATACTGTCCTCACCATGGTATGCAAGACTGGTACTTGATCCAGAGCTTCTACAATGGACTCCAGCAAGAATCTCGACAACACATTGATGCTGCCACCGGAGGTGCATACCTCTCTCTCACTGTAGAGAAGGCAACCAAATTGATCGAGACAATGGTGGCGAATCAAGGATGGACGGAAAAACGTGCTAGAGGTATGTCTGAAATTAAGCAAGCTGATCCTGTTACCCTGCAAACTTTGGTAAAATTGCTAGAGCAAAGAATAAATGAGAAGAGAGATCGTGCTGCGAAAGAGTACTACGCCAAGCAAAGAGCCGCTTCGTCAAGTGAAGGCCAAGAAGAAATTAAGAAAGAGGATGCAAAATCCCTTCTTAATAATGGTGGCTACAGAGAACCTCCAATTCCAATGATCCAACAATGGAATAATAAAGGTATGCCTCAAACCTCCGTATTTAATTCTCCTATTGGAAAATTAGTTTCTAATCAAGGTAGAATTAATGATAGCATAAATAATAAATTAATTGAACATGATAAAATGTTAGAAGGAATTTATGCTAAACTGAAAGATTTTTCTGAAGCATTTAAGGAACAAATTAATTTTAATAAGAGATTAGAGCAAACAGTAGGTAACATTAAATCTCAAATTAAATACTATGAGGAGGTAAAAGCTGTAACCACGAGAGGTGGTAAATCCACTCGTGATCCACCTCATCCTAATTTAGTTCCTAGTAGTAATTCTGCTAAAAAGAAAAATATTGTTAATGTTGAAAAAGACGAAGAAGTGGAGACGCCAGCTGAACCTTCATCCAAGGTACGAACTGCTTCTCATGAATTCTATGATACACATGTATTACCTTTTCCAGATCAAAACAGAAATCCGATGGAAGACGACCAATTCAAGAAATTCGTCGAGGTAATTCAAAAATTATATATACATGTGCCATTTATTGACGCTATGCAGGTTCCAACTTATGCAAAATATTTGAGAGACATGCTCAATAAGAAGAAACCAATTCCAAGTAGGGATGTGGTTAAATTGACCGAAGATTGCAGTGCGGTCATTTTAAACCAACTCCCAGAAAAGAAGGAGGACCCAGGAAACCCAACGATCGCATGTTCAATTGGAGAGCAGCACTTCGAGCATGCACTCTGTGATCTGGGAGCAAGCGTCAGCGTCATGCCCAAGGTAATATATGACAAATTAAATCATCATACCTTGTCCCCTACTTCTATGTGATTGCAGCTAGCCGATCAATCGCTCCGATATCCCGCGGGAATAGCAGAGAATATTCCGGTGAAAATCCGGAATCTCTTTGTCCCGGTGGATTTCGTGGTTCTGGATATTAATCCCGACCACCGGACGCCATTGATCTTGGGACAACCATTTCTGAGCACTGCAAACGCCACCATTGATGTAGGAGCTGGAGAAATTCAGCTCCACATCAGTGGAAAGGAGGAGAAATTCGAGTTCACACCACGACCGGAAAAACACCCGACATCAAGGTTCATCGGTGCCTACATTCATCCACAACCACCGTGAACAACCAGCTTGGGGGAGGACCCCTGTCAAAGAGGTAAGTATCACTACCATCTTTATTACTGTCAGTTTTATTTTTATTTCAGTAATTTAAATTTGAGTTTTATCTTAGTTAATTTGCAGTTAAAAAAATAATAAATAAATAGTAATAAATGAAACGCTCTCATCGTAAGTCTTTCTAAATAAAAATGTATGCCATGCATTAGAGTTATCATGGGAGAACGTATGCTAGAACTAAACTTGAGACATGAGCATTAGACTAAGTAAAGGGGAAGTAAGTTTCTACTTCGACTTGAGCAAGTCAAGTTTGTGGAGTAATTATTTTGAAAAATTTAAAAACTTGCTCTAAGTACTTCTGTGGCAAAGAAAGTCCTACCAAAGCCAAATAATTTTTACTCTTAGAGTATTAGCTTCCACTTGCTGCATGTTAGTATTGAGATAGTTAGACTTTTGTTGATAGTCATGGTAGAGAAACTTGTCATATTTTTAGACCAAGGAATTCACTTACACCCACCTATATAGTGCTATTCTTACACTAAGAATACGCACACAACATGCCTTTATTTCCATTCATTGTTAGGAATACTTCATGGCAAAATATCATGCTCCATAATGAAATCTCAGGGACATGGCTATAGTAGTTAAAAAAAAGAAAAAAAAGAGCAAGTGCTCTAGAAAGAAAAGAATATTCAAAAGAGCAAGTGCTCTAGAAAGAAAATTCAAAAGAGCAAGTGCTCTAGAAAGAAGAGAATATCCAAAAGAGCAAATGCTCTCATTCATAGCCATGATCCCACAAATGAGATAGAAAGGACAAGTGCCATGAAAGTATTAGCCACAATAAATACCACACACTTGCACATTCCTGGTCTGAACCTATGACTTGTTGCTCCTTTGCTCCTTTTGTCTAACTTAGCAAAATTATGCTAGCATTGCATGCTCACTTTATCCTACCCATTAAACCCCACAAAAAGTCTTAGAGAGAGGATAATTCTTCCATTTCCACATACAAATATGAGTGATCCAGTGAGCCACAGAAGTTGCTAAGCATGCTTTCTTTTGAACAAAACTTGCAAAAACTCCACATATCTTGATTAGCAAAATAGGCAAGGGAAAGACAAACCTTCTTTCTTGCTGGTCTTTTGTTCTAATCTTGAGTGCAGGGAAGGCTACCAATTCCATGGTGATGAAAATAATATGGGCATACACTACAAAAACACAGAGTTTCCAAGATTATTCAAGTCCATGCTTGCTCGAGGACGAGCAAGAGGTAAGCTTGGGGGAGCTTGTTGACGCTCACTAAGTGTCATATTCTTAGCATCAACAAGGTCATATAACGCAACACAAGGACCTAAAGTCAACCAAAAACCTTTTATAAACTAACGATTTCCACTTGTCCTTGAGTTTTATTTGAATGTAGGAAATTGCAAGGTTTTTGAGCAAAATGACCAAATGGACCCATCAGGAAGCAAGCCCACTTGCCTGGGCTCACTTTGGGCCAAGGAGGGGTGGCGCCCGCCACCCCTAGCTGGCGGCCGCCATGGGGGAGAAGCCCAAACTCCCCCCCCTGCCACGTCACTGATCCAGGGGAAGCACCCCACACTTATTTGCAGCCGTTGCTCACCTAAGTCGGTTCATCCAAGGGCTAAGAAGCAGCGTCACATGGATCATGGCCTAATTGCCCATGTGACGGTTATTGGACAACCCTAACCGACCCCAAACCGACTTGGAGGACCTCCTGGATGCCGTTGGTGAAGAGGCGGTGGATCCAAGGGCCAGGGGGGTGGCGGCCGCCACCTAGGGCTGGCGCCCGCCACCACACTCACCCCCCTGACCTAACCCTAGGTCCATAAGTACACCCCCTAGGTCCCTTAGGCTATAAATAGGACCCCCCCGAGCTCATTTGTACTCAGACCTCACCTCATTAGTCCCACTCTCTTGTAAGCAAAGCTCTGGTGAAGGAACACTCTAGTTGAGAGACTTAGAGTGAGAGCGGGAGTGTATAAGATAAGAGCTGGAGTTGTAATAGAGGATCTTCCAAGTCTCTGGTATAATTCCAAGTCTTCCTTCATTTATCTTAGTGTTCTTCTACTTTCAACATTTACTTTAAGTTCTTTACTTATTGTTCTTGTTGAGTGCTCTCGATCATAGATAACTTAGTATCTAGTTTGCATCTAGTTTGGGTTCTTCGCTGAGTAATCAGTGCTCTAGTTTTGGACGCAAGATTAGAGTAGTATATATTAGTTTAAGCTGCGGACACATGGGTGTATGCCGGGTCTCTGAGTGATGAGTGATTGTCAACTGGGATGATGCGCATGTTCTTCGGCTTGTGTTGTGCAGGTGTCGAGCACGGATGCAGTGATCGAAGGCGAGGTGAAGGTCAAGTAGAGACGTGCCGTGCCGATGGACCGAGAGTGGCGAAGGGCGGACGTGAGGCTTGGACTGAGGGACCAGAGGCCCGAGGATCAGCTGTGGTGGCTGGCAGCCTGTGGCAGCTACAAGCGAAGACTTGCGGTCATGTGTTGCCTGAGTCGTGGACTCGGGGACACGTGTCGGTGGACGGGGTGCACGGGAGGTGCATCCTCTCTTCGACGTCGGTTTGGTGGTAGAGCCAGGGAAAAACCATCGGGTGGACGGTTTCTAGGTTTGGGCCTCAAAACCTGGGTGCGAATGGTTTCCGAGTTTGGCCACAAAACTCGGGCTGAGGACGGTTTCCAGGTTTGGGCCTCAAAACCTGGGCGCTGAGGGTTTGCTGAGTTTGGCCTCAAAACTCAGAAGCTGGTGGGCTGGTTTCCCGGTTTGGGCCTCAAAACCGGGGGTTGGCTGGAAAAGGCTGGTTTCCCGGTTTGGGCCACAAAACCGGGGGTGCAGAGCGAGGGCGGCACGTGGCGGCGATCCGGAGGTTGCGTCGAGGCAACGCTTCGGTTTGTGCGGGCGTGGCCGTCGGATACACCTACCACCGAGTTGGTCCAGAATAACCCTAGGGTTTAGCTGGTTCGCTCTGTAATTAGAATAGAGAGGGGTAGAGTAGGAAATAGACTTAGGCTAGTAGTAGGATAAGTAGTCGGGAGACACCCTCCTCCCATCGATCTCAGTCATTTGCTCTTTCGCACTTAGGGTTTCCTGCTCTCCCACTCCCCTGCTGTAGCGAACCTGAGATCCACAGAGAAGAGAACAATACCTCTGTGTTCATGAGATTTTGAGGAAGTGAGACCGTAATCTCACTATTGTAGCGTGTGGTAGCCACACGGTTGCAAATTCGTGGTTGTGATTTGCGTTTTGTTCGTGTTCTTCGCGGATTGCTTTTTGCCACGATTTTCCCGTCGATCGATCTCTTTGCTCAGTGCGTCTTTTGGAAATCCGTTTGAACCAAGTTGTTCTAGATCGTGAGGCACTTCTTTCCACCGAAGGAATTCACCTCTAACCTCACGGTCTAGGAGATCGAGCGATTTTAGTCTTGGATCGGTTTTTGCTCCTTAGTCCCGAATTCTTCCAATTCACCGATTTGGAGTTAGGTTCGAGCCATGATTCCGTTGGGATAGCTCACTAACATCCTTGGAACTCCTCATACCAAGTCTAGGCCTTAGTGCTTTTGATTCGGAGGAGATCGAGTGAATTTTGCGGAAGAACAGTGCTGTTTCGGGACCATCGGACGCTGAACCTGGGAGCATCGGACGCTGAGTTCGTCACACCGGAGCGTCCGTTGCCACGTGTCAGCTGACAGTGATTTTAAAGGAGCATCGGACGCTGACCATCGGAGCGTCCGTTGCCATCGGACGCGCCAGAGGTCGAGCATCGGACGCTACTGTTTCACTGTAGCAGCGTCCGATGCCTATGCAGTAAGGTTCCAGATTCGGCCTGTTTGCATCGGACGCGTCCGTTGGTTGGTCATCGGACGCTGCCAGCGTCCGATGCTGCTGAGTCCGCGCAGTTTCGTCCGCAGTTTGTTCGTCCGACTTTCGATTTGAGATCCGCTTGTTGCGTTGGATTCCTAACTCTGTGCTCTACAGAAATAGGACTTCACGCTTTGTGAAAACGCCTGAATCCCCCTCGCGTTGCTCGGGGGAGGTTGAGGTTACCCAAAGCCCATCCTGTCACTAGTTGACTTGCGTGAACTTGGGTGAGGAAATTTTTGTGGTGTCCCGCTGTGTTCCTAGGGAACATCCACCCATTCTCTTGGGTCGTGGACATCACGCACGTCGGTTCTGCTCTTGGGGTTGATTTTCTAGGACAGAGGCTATTAATTTCTGAAAAGAAATTTAAGCTCCCATTCACCCCAACCCCCTCTGGTCGCTTTCTGGTAGCACTTTCGGTCCTTCATAAGCGCGGTGCTTAGACTAGTTATACCTTAGTTTGTGGCTAGCCCCCCGGATAGCTGTGGTAGCAAACAGGTGGTGAGAGCCCTGGGAGCCTTGAATTCCACCACGTAGTTGGGTTAGTTCTTAAATCATAAACCTCATTGTGCATGTCTGAGGTAAATAGTCCAGAGGGTGTGTACGGTTCGAAGAACTAGATAAAACCTTTATTGCTAAGTTAGTTGTGATCGTAAGTGTGTAGGAAAACATTAATCTGTTCATCGACCAGACCCCGCCGATTTAGGTTAGTAATAGTTAGTCTTTCTTTTCTTTTTAGTAGTAGTAGAAACCAACCCCCATTCATACATCTCGATCAACCCTGCTAGAATCACTAGTTGTTCATAGCGGTCCTAGTGTTAGTTCTACCATAGTAGCTTCCCTGTGGAAATAAATATGATACTCGGTTACTCCCGGGTGAAGTGCTACAATAGACTTATTCTGTGCGCTTGCGGAACCTACCAATAGTCATACGAATAGTTAGTTATACTTCTTACATTAAGAAGTACCAACAAACCTTTCTGGCGCCGTTGCCGGGGATAGATTCCATAGTCTACTCCTAGTGACGACGTTAGCAAAAGTCAACAATGGGTGACCTCCTGGGAAGTCCTCGTGTTGCATTCCCTTTTTTGTTTTTTTAAAGAAAAAATAGTTTTTTGTCGTCCCTTCGTTATAGTTTCTTGGACTGTTCGAGCTGGCAAGCGTACCGCATCGGTTCACGTACCGCGACATTCGCGGTCAAACGATACATTTTGCGCCGCACGACGCGGGGAATGAATTGAGACCAAAAAGAAAAAACAAGGCCACACTGAGCGGGCCATGGCGAGTACAGGGCAGCACCGTCCAAAAATGACGGGGAAGGCGGAAGGGACACCGGCGCGTCCGAGTCATGGGCGGGCCGAACAGAACGCGCGGGCATAAGAGGAAGGAGGGAGCAAAGTATGTCGGATGCTATCATACCAGCACTAAAGCACCGGATCCCATCAGAACTCCGAAGTTAAGCGTGCTTGGGCGAGAGTAGTAAAGTTAAGCGTGCTTGGGCGAGAGTAGTAATAGGATGGGTGACCTCCTCGGAAGTCCTCCTGTTGCATTTCCTTTTTTGTTTTTTAAACAAAAAATAGTTTTTGTCGTCCCTTCGTTATAGTTTCTTGGACTGTTCGGGCCGGCAAGCGTACCGCGTCGGTTCACGTACCGCGACATCCACGGTCAAACGATATATTTTGCGCCGCACGACACGAGGAATGAATCGAGACCAAAAAGAAAACAAGGCCACACTGAGAGGGCCATGGCGAGTACAGGGCGGCACCGTCCAAAAATGACGGGGAAGGCGGAAGGGACACCGGCACGTCCGAGTCATGGGCGGGCCGGACAAAACGCGCGGGCATAAGAGGAAGGAGGGAGCAGAGTATGTCAGATGCGATCATACCAGCACTAAAGCACCGGATCCCATCAGAACGCCGAAGTTAAGCGTCCTTGGCCGAGAGTAGTACTAGGATGGGTGACCTCCTGAGAAGTCCTCGTATTGCATTCTCTTTTTTGTTTTTTAACGAAAAAGTAGTTTTTATCGTCCCTTTATTATAGTTTCTTGGACTGTTGGGGCCGGCAAGCGTACCGCGTCGGTTCACGTACTGCGACATCCGCGGTCAAATGATACATTTTGCGCTACACGACGCGGGGAATGAATCGAGACCAAAAAGAAAACAAGGCCACAGTGAGCGGGCCATGGCGAGTATAGGGCGGCACCGTCCAAAAATGACGGGGAAGGCGGAAGGGACACCGGCGCGTCCGAGTCATGGGCGGGCCGGACAGAACGCGCGGGCATAAGAGGAAGGAGGGAGCAGAGTATGTCCGATGCGATCATACCAGCACTAATGCACCGGATCCCATCAGAACGGCGAGAGTAGTAATAGGATGGGTGACCTCCTGGGAAGTCCTCGTGTTGCATTCCCTTTTTTCTTTTTTAAAGAAAAAATAGTTTTTGTCGTCCCTTCGTTATAGTTTCTTGGACTGTTCGGGCCGGCAAGCGTACCGCGTCGGTTGACGTACCGCGACATCCGCGGTCAAATGATACATTTTGAGCCGCACGACGCGGGGAATGAATCAAGACCAAAAAGAAAACAAGGCCACACTGAGCGGGCCATGGCGAGTATAGGGCGGCACTGTCCAAAAATGACGTGGAAGGTGGAAGGGACACCGGCGCGTCCGAGTCATGGGCGGGCCGGACAGAACGCGCGGGCATAAGAGGAAGGAGGGAGCAGATTATGTCGGATGCGATCATACCAGCACTAAAGCACCGGATCCCATCAGAACTCCGAAGTTAAACGTGCTTGGGCGAGAGTAGTAATAGGATGTGTGACCTCCTGGGAAGTCCTCGTGTTGCATTCCCTTTTTTGTTTTTTAAAGAAAAAATAGTTTTTGTCGTCCATTCGTTATAGTTTCTTGGACTGTTCGGGACGGCAAGCGTACCGCGTCGGTTCACGTACCGCGACATCCGCGGTCAAACGATACATTTTGCGCCGCACGACGTGGGGAAGGAATCGAGACCAAAAAGAAAACAAGGCCACACTGAGCAGGGCATGGCGAGTATAGGGCGGCACTGTCCAAAAATGACGGGGAAGGTGGAAGGGACACCGGCGCGTCCGAGTCATGGGCGGGCCGGACAGAACGCGTGGGCATAAGAGGAAGGAGGGAGCAAAGTATGTCGGATGCGATCATACCAGCACTAAAGCACCGGATCCCATCAGAACTCCGAAGTTAAGCGTGCTTGGGCGAGAGTATTACTAGGATGGGTGACCTCCTAGGAAGTCCTCGTGTTGCATTCCCTTTTTTGTTTTTTTAAAGAAAAAATAGTTTTTTGTCGTCCGTTCGTTATAGTTTCTTGGACTGTTCGGGCCGGCAAGCGTATCGCATCGGTTCACGTACCGCGACATCCGCGGTCAAACGATTCATTTTGCGCTGCACGACGCGGGGAATGAATCGAGACCAAAAAGAAAACAAGGCCACACTGAGCGAGCCATGGCGAGTATAGTGCGGCACCGTCCAAAAATGACGGGGAAGGCGCAAGCGACACCGGCACGTCCGAGTCATGGGCGGGCCGGACAGAACGCGCGGGCATAAGAGGAAGGAGGGAGCAGAGTATGTCGGGTGCGATCATACCAGCACTAAAGCACCGGATCCCATCAGAACTCCGAAGTTAAACGTGCTTGGGCGAGAGTAGTAATAGGATGTGTGACCTCCTGGGAAGTCCTCGCGTTGCATTCCCTTTTTTGTTTTTTAAAGGAAAAATAGTTTTTGTCGTCCATTCGTTATAGTTTCTTGGACTGTTCGGGCCGGCAAGCGTACCGCGTCGGTTCACGTACCGCGACATCCGCGGTCAAACGATACATTTTGCGCCGCACGACGCGGGGAATGAATCGAGACCAAAAAGAAAACAAGGCCACACTGAGCAGGGCATGGCGAGTATAGGGCGGCACCGTCCAAAAATGACGGGGAAGGCGGAAGGGACACCGGCGCGTTCGAGTCATGGGCGGGCCAGACAGAACGCGCGGGCATAAGAGGAAGGAGGGAGCATAGTATGTCGGATGCGATCATACCACCATTAAAGCACCGGATCCCATGAGAACTCCGAAATTAAGCGTGCTTAGGCGAGAGTAGTACTAGGATAGGTGACCTCCTGGGAAGTCCTCGTGTTGCATTCCCTTTTCTGTTTTTTTAAAGAAAAAATAGTTTTTGTCGTCCCTTCGTTATAGTTTCTTGGACTGCTCGGGCCGGCAAGCGTACCACGTCGGTTCACGTACCGTGACTTCTGCGGTCAAACGATACATTTTGTGCCGCACGACGTGGGGATTGAATCGAGACCAAAAAGAAAACAAGGCAACACTGAGCGGGCCATGGCGAGTATAGGGCGGCACCATCCAAAAATGACGGGGAAGGCGGAAGGGACACCGGCGCGTCCGAGTCATGGGCGGGCCGGACAGAACGCGCGGGCATAAGAGGAAGGAGGGAGCAAAGTATGTCGGATGCGATCATACCAGCACTATAGCACCGGATCCCATCAGAACTCCAAAGTTAAGCGTGCTTGGGCGAGAGTATTACTAGGATGGGTGACCTCCTGGGAAGTCCTCGTGTTGCATTCCCTTTTTTGTTTTTTAAAGAAAAATAGTTTTTGTCGTCCGTTCGTTATAGTTTCTTGGACCGTTTGGGCCGCCAAGCGTACCGCATCGGTTCACGTACCACGACATCCGCGATCAAACGATACATTTTGCGCCGCACGACGTGGGGAATGAATCGAGACTAAAAAGAAAAAAAGGCAACACTGAGCGGGCCATGGCGAGTATAGGGCGGCACCGTCCAAAAATGACGGGGAAGGCGCAAGAGACACCGGCGCGTCCGAGTCATGGGCAGGCCGGACAGTACGCGCGGGCATAAGAGGAAGGAGAGAGGAGAGTATGTCGGATGCGATCATACCAGCACTAAAGCACCCGATCCCATTAGAACTCCGAAGTTAAGCGTGCTCGGACGAGAGTATTACTAGGATGGGTGACCTCTTAGTTTTTGTCGTCCGTTCGTTATAGTTTCTTGGACTGTTCGGGCCGGCAAGCGTACCGCGTCGGTTCACGTACCGCGACATCCGCGGTCAAATGATACATTTTGCGCCGCACGACGCGGGGAATGAATCGAGACCAAAAAGAAAACAAGGCCACACTGAGCAGGGCATGGCGAGTATAGGGCGGCACCGTCCAAAAATGACGCGGAAGGCGGAAGGGACACCGGCGCGTCCGAGTCATGGGCGGGCTAGACAGAACGCGCGGGCATAAGAGGAAGGAGGGAGCATAGTATGTCGGATGCGATCAAACCAGCATTAAAGCACCGGTCCCATGAGAACTCCGAAGTTAAGCGTGCTTAGGCGAGAGTAGTACTAGGATGGGTGACCTCCTGGGAAGTCCTCGTGTTGCATTCACTTTTCTGTTTTTTTAAAGAAAAAATAGTTTTTGTCGTCCCTTCGTTATAGTTTCTTGGACTGCTCGGGCCGGCAAGCGTACCACGTCGGTTCACGTACCGTGACATCCGCGGTCAAACGATACATTTTGCGCCGCAACACGTGGGGAATGAATCGAGACCAAAAAGAAAACAAGGCCACACTGAGCGGGCCATGGCGAGTATAGGGCGGCACCGTCCAAAAATGACGGGGAAGGCGGAAGGGACATCGGCGCATCCGAGTCGTGGGCGGGCCGGACAGAACGCGCGGGCATAAGAGGAAGGAGGGAGCAGAGTATGTCAGATGCGATCATACCAGCACTAAAGCACCAGATCCCATCAGAACTCCGAAGTTAAACGTGCTTGGGCGAGAGTAGTAATAGGATGGGTGACCTCTTGGGAACTCCTCGTGTTGCATTCCCTTTTTTGTTTTTTAAAGAAAAAATAGTTTTTGTCGTCCGTTCGTTATAGTTTCTTGGACTGTTCGGGCCGGCAAGCGTACCGCGTCGGTTCACGTACCGCGACATCCGCAATCAAACGATACATTTTGTGGCGCACGACGTGGGGATTGAATCGAGACCAAAAAGAAAACAAGGCAACACTGAGCGGGCCATGGCGAGTATAGGGCGGCACCGTCCAAAAATGACGGGGAAGGCGGAAGGGACACCGGCACGTCCGAGTCATGGGCGGGCCGGACAGAATGCGCGGGCATAAGAGGAAGGAGGGAGGAGAGTATGTCGGATGCGATCATACCAGCACTAAAGCACCAGATCCCATCAGAACTCCGAATTTAAGCGTGCTTGGGCGAGAGTATTTCTAGGATGGGTGACGTCCTGGGAAGTGCTTGGGCGAGAGTAGTACTAGGATGGGTGACCTCCTGGGAAGTCCTCGTGTTGCATTCCCTTTTTTGTTTTTTTAAAGAAAAAATAGTTTTTGTCGTCCGTTCGTTATAGTTTCTTGGACTGTTCGGGCCGGCAAGCGTACCGCGTCGGTTCACGTACCGCGACATCCGCAATCAAACGATACATTTTGTGCCGCACGACGTGGGGATATAATCGAGACCAAAAAGAAAACAAGGCAACACTGAGCGGGCCATGGCGAGTATAGGGCGGCACCGTCCAAAAATGACGGGGAAGGCGGAAGGGACACCGGCGCGTCCGAGTCATGGGCGGGCCGGACAGAGCGCGCGGGCATAAGAGGAAAGAGGGAGCAAAGTATGTCGGATGCGATCATACCAGCACTAAAGCACCGGATCCCATCAGAACTCCGAAGTTAAGCGTGCTTGGGCGAGAGTATTACTAGGATGGGTGACCTCCTGAGAAGTCCTCGTGTTGCATTCCCTTTTTTATTTGTTAAAGAAAAAATAGTTTTTGTCGTCCGTTCGTTATAGTTTCTTGCACTGTTCGGGCCGGCAAGCGTACCGCGTCGGATCACGTACCGCGACATCCGCAATCAAACGATACATTTTGTGCCGCACGACGTGGGGATTGAATCGAGACCAAAAAGAAAACAAGGCAACACTGAGCGGGCCATGGCGAGTATAGGGCGGCACCGTCCAAAAATGACGGGGAAGGCGGAAGGGACATCGGCGCGTCCGAGTCATGGGCGGGCCAGACAGAACGCGCGGGCATAAGAGGAAGGAGGGAGCAAAGTATGTCGGATGCGATCGTACCAGCACTAAAGCACCGGATCCCATCAGAACTCCGAAGTTAAGCGTGCTTGGGCGAGAGTATTACTAGGATGGGTGACCTCCTGGGAAGTCCTCGTGTTGCATTCCCTTTTTTGTTTTTTAAAGAAAAAATAGTTTTTGTCGTCCGCTCGTTATAGTTTCTTGGACTGTTCGGGCCGACAAGCGTACCGCATCGGTTCACGTACCACGACATCCGCGATCAAACGATACATTTTGCGCCGCACGACGTGGGGAATGAATCGAGACTAAAAAGAAAACAATGCAACACTGAGCGGGCCATGGCGAGTATAGGGCGGCACCGCCCAAAAATGACGGGGAAGGCGCAAGGGACACCGGCGCGTCCGAGTCATGGGCAGGCCGGACAGTACGCGCGGGCATAAGAGGAAGGAGAGAGGAGAGTATGTCGGACGCGATCATACCAGCACTAAAGCACCCGATCCCATCAGAACTCCGAAGGTAAACGTGCTTGGGCGAGAGTATTACTAGGATGGGTGACCTCTTGGGTAGTCCTCGTGTTGCATTCCATTTTTTGTTTTTTTTAAAGAAAAAATAGTTTTTGTCGTCCGTTCGTTATAGTTTCTTGGACTGTTCAGGCCGGCAAGCGTACCGCGTCGGTTCACGTACTGCGACATCCGCGGTCAAACGATACATTTTGCGCTACCCGACGCGGGGAATGAATCGAGACCAAAAAGAAAACAAGGCCACACTGAGCGGGCCATGGCGAGTATACGGCGGCACTGTCCAGAAATGACGGGGAAGGCAGAAGGGACACCGGCGCGTCCGAGTCATGGGCGGGCCGGACAGAACGCGCGTGCATAAGAGGAAGGAGGAAGCAGAGTATGTCGGATGCGATCATACCAGCACTAAAGCACCGGATCCAATCAGAACTCCGAATTTAAGCGTGCTTGGGCGAGAGTATTTCTAGGATGGGTGACCTCTTGGGAAGTGCTTGGGCGAGAGTAGTACTAGGATGGGTGACCTCCTGGGAAGTCCTCGTGTTGCATTCCCTTTTTTTTAAACAAAAAACATTTTTGTCGTCCGTTCGTTATAGTTTCTTGGACTGTTCGGGCCGGCAAGCGTACCGCGTCGGTTCACATACCGCGACATCCGCGGTCAAACGATACATTTTGCGCCGCACGACACGGGGAATGAATCGAGACTAAAAAGAAAACACAAGGCCACACTGAGCGGGCCATGGCGAGTATAGGGCGGCACCGTCCAAAAATGACGGGGAAGGCGGAAGGGACACCGGCGCGACTGAGTCATGGGCGGGCCGGACAGAACGCGCGGGCATTAGAGGAAGGAGGGAGCAGAGTATGTCAGATGCGATCATACCAGCACTAAAGCACCGGATCCCATCAGAACACCGAAGTTAAGCATGCTTGGACGAGAGTAGTACTAGGATGGGTGACCTCCTGGGAAGTCCTCGTGTTGCATTCCCTTTTTTAAAAGAAAAAATGGTTTTTGTGTTTTTGTCGTCCCTTCGTTATAGTTTCTTGGACTGTTCAGGCCGGCAAGCGTACCGCGTCGGTTCACGTAGCGCCACATCCGCGGTCAAACGATACATTTTGCGCCGCACGACGCGGGGAATGAATCGAGACCAAAAAGAAAACAAGGCCACACTGAGCAGGCCATGGCGAGTATAGGGCGGCACCGTCCAAAAATGACGGGGAAGGCCGAAGGGATACCGGCGCGTCCGAGTCATGGGCGGGCCGAATAGAACGCGCGGGCATTAGAGGAAGGAGGGAGCAGAGTATGTCAGATGCGATCATACCAGCACTAAAGCACCAGCCCATCAGAACTCTGATGTTAAGCGTGCTTGGGCGAGAGTAGTACTAGGATGGGTGACCTCCTGGGAAGTCCTATTGTTGCATTCCCTTTTTTGTTTTTTTAAAGAAAAAATAGTTTTTGTCTTCCCTTCGTTATAGTTTCTTGGACTGTTCGGGCCGGCAAGCGTACCACATCGGTTCACGTACCGCGACATCCGCGGTCAAACGATACATTTTGCGCCGCACGACGCGAGGAATGAATCGAGACCAAAAAGGAAAAACAAGGTCACACTGAGCGGGCCATGGCGAGTATAGGGCGGCACCGTCCAAAAATGACGGGGATGGCGGAAGGGACACCGGCGCGTCCGAGTCATGGGCGGGCCGGACAGAACGCGCGGGCATAAGAGGAAGGAGGGAGCAGAGTACGTCGGATGCGATCATACCAGCACTAAAGCACCGGATCCCATCAGAACTCCGAAGTTAAGCGTGCTTGGCCGAGAGTAGTACTAGGATGCGTGACCTCCTGGGAAGTGCTTGGGCGAGAGTAGTACTAGGATGGCTGACCTCCTAGGAAGTCCTCATGTTGCATTCCCTTATCTGTTTTTTAAAGAAAAAAAGTTTTTGTCGTCCCTTAGTTATAGTTTCTTAGACTGTTCGGGCTGGCAAGCGTACCACGTCGCTTCACGTACCGCGACATCCGCGGTCAAACGATACATTTTGCGCCGCATGACACGGGGAATGAATCGAGACCAAAAAGAAAACAAGGCTACACTGAGCGGGTCATGGCAAGTATACGGCGGCACTGTCCAAAAATGACGGGGTAGGCGGAAGGGACACCGGCGCGTCCGAGTCATGGGCGGGCCGGACAGAACGCGCGTGCATAAGAGGAAGGAGGAAGCAGAGTATGTCGGATGCGATCATACCAGCACTAAAGCACCGGATCCAATCAGAACTCCGAATTTAAGCGTGAGTGGGCGAGAGTATTTCTACGATGGGTGACCTCCTGGGAAGTGCTTGGGCGAGAGTAGTACTAGGATGGGTGACCTCCTGGGAAGTCCTCGTGTTGCATTCCCTTTTTTTTTAAAGAAAAAATAGTTTTTGTCGTCCGTTCGTTATAGTTTCTTGGACTGTTCGGGCCGGCAAGCGTACCGCGTCGGTTCACGTACCGCGACATCCGCGATCAAACGATACATTTTGCGCCGCATGACGTGGGGAATGAATCGAGACTAAAAAGAAAACAAGGCAACACTGAGCGGGCCATGGCGAGTATAGGGCGGCACCGTCCAAAAATGACGGGGAAGGCGGAAGGGACACCGGCGCGACCGAATCATGGGCGGGCCGGACAGAACGCGCGGGCATAAGAGGAAGGAGGGAGCAAAGTATGTCGGATGCGATCATACCAGCATTAAAGCACCGGATCCCATTAGAACTCCGAAGTTAAGCGTGCTTGGGCCAGAGTATTACTAGGATGGGCGACCTCCTCGGAAGTCCTCGTGTTGCATTCCCTTTTTTGTTTTTTTAAAGAAAAAATAGTTTTTTGTCGTCCGTTCGTTATAGTTTCTTGGACTGTTCGGGCCGGCAAGCGTACCGCGTTGGTTCACGTACCGCGACATCCGCGATCAAACGATACATTTTGCGCCGCACGACGTGGGGAATGAATCGAGACTAAAAAGAAAACAAGGCAACACTGAGCGGGCCATGACGAGTATAGAGCGGCACCGTCCAAAAATGACGGGGAGGGCGGAAGGGACACCGGCGCGTCCGAGTCATGGGCGGGCCGGACAGAACGCGCGGGCATAAGAGGAAGGAGGGAGCAGAGTATGTCGGATGCGATCATACGAGCACTAAAGCACCGGATCCCATCAGAACTCCAAAGTTAAACGTGCTTGGGCGAGAGTAGTACAAGGATGGGTGACCACCTGGGAAGTCCTCGTGTTGCATTCCCTTTTTTGTTTTTTCAAAGAAAAAATAGTTTTTGCCGTCCCTTCGTTATAGTTTCTTGGACTGTTCGGGCCGGCAAGCGTACCGCGTCGGTTCACGTACCGCGACATCCGCGGTCAAACGATACATTTTGCGCCGCACGACGCGGGGAATGAATCGAGACCAAAAAGAAAACAAGGCCACACTGAGCGGGCCATGGCGAGTATAGGGTGGCACCGTCCAAAAATGACGGGGAAGGCGGAAGGGACACCGGCGCGTCCGAGTCATGGGTGGGCCGGACAGAACGCGCGGGCATAAGAGGAAGGAGGGAGCAGAGTATGTCGGATGCGATCATACCAGCACTGAAGCACCGGATCCCATCAGAACTCCGAAGTTAAGCGCGCTTGGGCGAGAGTAGTACTAGGATGGGTGACCTCCTGGGAAGTCCTCGTGTTGCATTCCCTTTTTTGTTTTTTAAAGAAAAAATAGTTTTTGCTGTCCCTTCGTTATAGTTTCTTAGACTGTTCGGGCCGGCAAGCGTACCGCGTCGGTTCACGTACCGCGACATCCGCGGTCAAACGATACATTTTGCGCCGCACGACGCGGGGAATGAATCGAGGCCAAAAAGAAAACAAGGCCACACTGAGCGGGCCATGGCGAGTATAGGGCGGCACCGTCCAAAAATGACGGGCGTAACACCTCAGGTGTTTACATGAATAAAATGTTGCCATGTCATCCTAAGCATTTCATAGCATCATGTGCTAGCTCACCTTGAGATGCATTCACTAAAATAAGTTTAATTCCTAATATGTGAGCATTTCTGTTTATATGCTTGTGATGCAGTTCAAAATCCTAATTTAGAATGTCATTATGAAGTAACTTGTGTTCATTCCCATTTTACTAGAGTCATGTAAAGGCATGAATCCAAGTTCAACCATTCAAAAGGTTACAAAATTTATTTAGCTTAAAAGTTGGAAAATCATTAAATTCCTATATAAGTTAATTAGCCCTTTCTGGTTAACTCAAAATCTATGCATAATTGGGGGTTGACCCTAAAAGATTTTTGGTAGATCTTGAGGAGAGGTACAACTTTGGTATTTAAAGTTTTCAAAGTTTCTGTACAAAATTTTAAGTAATTATGAATTTACTCAAACCCTGGAAATGGTTCCCTTTTTACTTTAATCTTGCAATTCAAAAACTATTTGGAATCTGAGTTTGAGATCTACATCAAAGTTGTAGAGACTTTCAAAATGAACATTTGATACATTGACCATTTTTCAAGTGTCAATGCAAAATCAAAAGTAATTTTGCTTTTACTGCAAAACCCTAGTTCTGTCCCCTTTTCAAATTTCCAATTTGAAATGGATTTGAACTGTTTTGAGTAAATTGACCTATTTCCATTTGAAATCAGCCAAAGGGTGTTAAAGCAAAGTTGTACAACTTTTCAAGCTCTACATTTTTTATATTGGCAAAATTTGAAGTTGTTCAGGAAATTCAAAAGTAATTTTGAATTCAGTTTGGACCAAATTTGATTTTGAACTTTATTTCAAAATGTAGGCAGAATTTGACTTTGGTTCTTAAAACAAACTTGTAGAACACAAATTTTGGAGCAACTTTTGTTTTGGGAGTTTTTGCAGTGCAGTACATCTATCTAGAGAAAAAGAAAAGGGGGAAGTTGCAGCGCTACAGTAATCTGGGAGAGGGGGGGGGAGTGCAGAGCATGTGCTCTGCCCCTGGCCGCCGCGTCGTCGCCGCCGTGGCCTGGGCGCCTCCGCCCGGCTCCGCGTGTCCGACCACGCAGCTGCCTTCCTCTCTGCTTCACTCCGCGCGGTGGCAAGCTCTGAGAGCTCCCCAACCCTCCCACCATCTGCGTCCGCCACCTCCTCCTTCTCCTCCTCTGTTTCCAGTCGTGCGCCGGCGAGCTCAATCACCGTCGTCGCTGCGTCCCTACACCCTCCACCTCCCAAATAGCTACCGCCTAAATTCCTTGCTTCTCCTGAGCTAGCTAACTCGAGCCCGAGAGCTTGCAATCGCCACCGCCACGGTCTTCTTCCTCGCTGCCGGCAGGGAGCCGCCGCAGGTATCTTGGTCGTGGTCACGGCAAGCCCGAGTTCCTCCGGTCAAACCAAGTGGTGCTTTAGCTTCGTGTTGTGTTGTAGGTCACGGTCGGCTCGCTCTTGAGGTCTCTATCGCCCTGGCTTGAGCAGTCCGCGGAGGTTGCCGCCGGTGCAAGCTTCGCCATCGCCGCCACCATAGTCAACCTCGGTCCAGTGCTCCTCGAGTCAAGGTAGGGTGCGCATCGTAGTCGCGATGGGTTCCTAGGCATGTCACGCTCCTTAGTTTGGTCTCTACTGGGTTAGCTTGGTCGGTTCGTGTGGCTCGCCGTCGGCGCAGGCGCCGCCATGGCCACCACCGTGGACCAGGTTGTTCGGGGTCATCTCCAGGTGCGTCTGGGTGCGCATCAGGGTCGCGGAGAGTGCCTAAGTAAGGTGTCGTTCTTAGTTTGGTCTCTACCGAGCCCTTATGGCCGGAACGCCGCGTCGCCGCCGTGCAAAGCCTGGCCGAGCCACCATGGCCACTGCCAGCTCAAGGCTGTGTAGGTGCTAGGGCTAGTAAAGGGTGGAATCGACGCGTGAGGTCAGGGCGGTGACGTTGAAGCCCTCGCCGTCGCCGGAGACCTCGCCGACGTGGAGGCCGACGGCCGGTCAGCGCGGCTGAGCCGCCGGTCAAGGCCAGAGCGGGCGCTGGGCGTGGCGAGGGAGTGGAGAAGAGGCTGACACTCGGGGCCCGGTCGTCAGCGACCGTGGGCCGATGGTGGGCTGAGCCCAGTAGGGTTTCGAAAGGTTTTTCTTTTTCTGAGAAAGAGGAATAGTGTTAAGTTTTGTCTTTTTCATATGTTTTTCTAGGAACCTCCAAAAATTGTGAAATTTTTTGAGTAGCTTTCTCAAACTGTCTAATATTTATTAAAAATATGAAACTTGAGTTTTGAACAAATTTTGAAAGTGATTTAAATAGGCCTTTTAATTAATAAATGGACTTTGATGATTTTTGTAGGCTTATTTAAATGTCCAAAAATCATGAAATTATTTTTGCCACTGTTTTGAGCTGGAAATGTATCATCACAAAAATTTTGAACTCTGTTGGAGAAAATAGATTTTATTCTTATTTCTATGCCTTAATTAATTATTTAAATGTTATAGTTTGATTTAATTCTGCAGATTTGTAGGTTTGTTCAAAAATTGTGATATTTGTTTTACCACGGTTATTTTTATATAATTTATCATCACTAAAAGTTTAAACTAAGTTGGACATAGTTTGCTTCACAACTTAATTTCGTGCTAATTAAATTGTTTTCTTTTTGAATAAATAGTGTTGTCAAATATGAAAACCCAAGTTTCTTTATGGTAGATTTGAAGGTAAAGTTAGGTGAATTATCTTGATCTGCTGTTGGATGCAGACAAGCTTCACTCATATAACCATGTATGTTGGAACAAGTTAGTTTTGTTGGTTTGCAACTGTACCGTGATGGAAAGCTGTTGCAAGATAAATGTTTATAGCTTAGAAAATTTCCATCTTTACCATGATCATGTCATAAGCATCTCAACAAGCATGCACCCTTTTATCGTGTAGCTTCCAAAGGGGTCGATTGTCCAGACGAGGTTGGTCCAGGGAGTTCGGAGTGTTCTGTTGATCCGGAATATCAGGAGCTCCAGACTCTTCCGGTCAACGAAGGCAAGCCCCGGTTCATTTAACCATTTCCTTGGTTTTGCAATTACACTTACTTTCGATAACCTGATGCATTAGATGTTTATCAAATAAATGCTTTAAACCTGTTGATGCATGATCAACCTTGTTATTGATATATCATTCCTTGATACCTGCTTTACACAAATGAGAGAAATGCTCAGCCTTGCTTTCTCACGCTTCCGATAAATGTTTTGATACTTATCGTTTTGGAATGATCAAGAGAAAGAAGTAGGGTTAAGACCAGACGGGCACCTGCATCGAACCTTGGGTTGGTGTAGAGTGACCCGGATGTGTCAGTTTAGGGTTAACCGTTGTTGGCCTGCTAGATTGAGAAACTGTGAAGTACCGATCATATGCTACGGTAAGCTCTACCTTGGTGGTTCTTAAATGAGAACGGCTAATCGCGCACTGGGAGTGGAGAGATGGCGGGAGTACTAGCTACCCTCGTGGGTTAAAGTCCCGGATTGGAGGTGTACAAGTACTCTCGGGTGGCGCGGACCCAGTCTTGTTTGGAGGATCCGAGGATTGAGTTGATATATGTGTGATCGAGGGTCTACATATGTCGTATGATTGTGGAAAACTCCCAGATCTGGTTGAATCTGTTTGAATTGTCGTGCTCCTCGGTTATGGAGACTCAATCTACTGACCCGCACCGTAGAATGAAAATGGAACTGGTTTAAGAAAGAATGATAATGATTTTTCATTAATGTTCACTTTCAATTCTTAACTATGTACTTAAATGATTAAGTAAAATTTGGATCTAGGATTACTCTAGTAAGCTTTTATGCAAATGAAAAGTGCTGTTGAGCCTACCCAAGCCAGCATACCTGTTTCTTCTCTTTTCTTGTCGGGTAAGCCTTGTTGAGTACCTTTGTACTCAGGGTTTGTTAACCCCTGTTGCAGGTGACGTTCACGAGCAGCCTTGCTTGGAGGCTTGTTGCGTGACCGTCATTGAAGAGGACGTGTCCGGGGAGGATTAATGCAACCCTTAGGCGGGGTTGTCTGTGTGATATACAGTTTTAGTAATGTTGTTTCCACTACCTAAGGTAAGGTTTGAAACTATGGTTTGTCATAACTACGCGAGTTTGAACAACTGGTTTGTAAAACTTATGGTGTAATACTTCCGCACTTTTATCTCTGATGTATATTATTTGTGAAATGTTGTAATACTGCCATGACTCTTGCAATGATCCTGGGAGTGTAAGGAAACGTGAATGAGTCGGGTTACCCGATGACACGTGGTGGGTCTTTTGGGCTATTGGGGCACAGTGTATGCCTGTCTGAGGTCGGTAGGATAAGGACAGATACACGTGGGCCCTAATAATCCAGAGGGTTCCATCACAGCTGGTATTAGAGCGATCATTGCAGCAGTCTTGGAGTATTGTTGCAAAACTTCAAAATGCTTTGAGTCAAAACTAATTGAAATTTATTTTGATCTAAAATGCTTTTGACTTACCCAGTTCATGCTCTTCGATCTATGTTCTGTCTTTAAAATAGTAGATCATTTATTGTTAAGTGGAGCAGCATGTTAAGTTAAGCCTTAATTTGAAATTGTTGTTAAATTTCTACTCTTATGTAATGGAGTATAATTTAAATTTTATATGCTTTATGCGTAAGTACGTTTCATGCATCATGCTTAATCAACTTGTGGTATGTGGTATAGTTGGGTAAGGGCTAGAATCCAATCCTGTCTTGCTATCCAAAAAGTATTTTCCTTTATCTGCCTAATTCAAAATCTTATCTCACTAGGATGTCGCGCGGTAAGGAGACAGCTCGCAAGAGTATTGGTCCTCATGGTGTACCCAAGCACCAACTTGCACCTTGCAAGGAGGAAGGGTCTAGCAGCAATCAGGAAGTTAATAAGGACTTACGGGCAGAGGTCCATGAGTTGAAATCCAAGTTGGCCGCCACCTCTCGGGAGAAGAGCTTGGCACTTGCCAAAGCAGGAGGCATGAAGATTAAGCTGGAGACAGCCAACAGAAGTGTGGTTAATGCAGAAAAACTCATGACTAAAATGCTTGGAGAAAGGAACGCCGCTTGGCAGCGAGAAGATAACGCTTTAGCCCGACTGCATGAGTTGGAGGCGTATGTGACGGATATAGAAGCATTCAATGACCAGCTGCATGAGGAAGTTCATGTGCTGTATGATCAACTCCATCCACCTCCACCTCCAAATGCAGCAGAAGATGAGATGGGTACGCTCACTGATGAGGAAAAGGTAGAGGGGCAAAGTGAGGAAGATCCTGATATAGTTGAGTCTGCTGATGTCAGCGACAGTGAGAGTAAGGGTGACGAGTGAGTTGTCTCCCATCAGAGTGTCAGGCGTGGATCTTGAACCCTAGAGGGTAGGGGTTGTGTAATACTCTAGCTTAACATGATCCTAACTTAGTTGAATCATGTATCAGTCTTGTTATGCATGAATCATGTAACATAAGTGTGTATGCAGTACTATTTTTGTATCATAACCGGAAATCAATAAAGTTTGGTTTGTTTATGAGCAGATGCCTCGTACCCGTGCCACCGATGGGGCTGGTTCGTCTCATGCTGGGGAGGATGTCCCCCATGCACCCCCAGTTCCACCCACCTTGGCAGAAGCCATTGCTGCACTCATGTAGGCTACTACCGAAAATGCCCGTCTGATACGGGGTCTAGTGCAGAATGCACCCCAAGGGCAACATGGCTGACATAATAAACAGGGCCAGGAAAGTACTTATCAAGATTTCACCGAAACCAGGCCACCGGTATTCACAAGGGCAGATGAGCCTTTAGAAGCTGCAGATTGGCTCCGGACGATGAATCAGAAGTTTGGGCTAATCCGTTGCACTGAAACTCAGAAGCCATCCTTCGTAGCCCAGCAGTTAAGGGGAGCTGCGGGGACTTGGTGGGCAAACTTTGAGGCTGCCCAAGCTCCAGGACACCGCATTACCTGGGATGAATTCTCGAGAGCTTTCAAGGCTCACTACATTCCAGCGGGGGTAATGCGAATGAAGGCCGAAGAGTTCTTAGCCCTCAGGCAGGGGGATCAGCCAGTACAGCAGTATATTGGCAAGTTTAACCATCTGTCTCAATATGCTCTGGATCACGTGAACACCGATGATAAGAAGCGCAGTTGCTTCATGAGGGGGCTGAATACAAAGATGCAGAAGATGCTGGCAATGTGTGATGATAATATATCCTTCAATGATGTGGTGAATAAAGCTATATCTGCAGAAGAGAAGCATCTCAAGCATCTTGAAGCTAAGAAGAGAAAGGATGGGAGTTCGACTGGATCGTCTAGTGGCAATAAAAAGCGCCAGCGTATCATATACCACCCTGTCCAGCACAACCGTCCACCATATCGTCCACCGTATCGTCCGCCCCCGCAACCACAAGCCAGCTCACAGCAGTCATCTGCTAGAACTGTTGTGAATCCTAATTACCCACGACAGCCGAATGCCCCTGGCATTCGAACCCAAACTCCCCAGAACCACAACTACCCATGTTATAATTGTGGGAAACCGGGCCATTTTTCCCGTAATTGCTCGTATCCCAGGAAGAGTATCCCCAATACTCCACAAGGGCAAAGTGGTCAGAATTCCCAGCAGCGACCACAGCAACAGCCACAGCAGAATCAAGGCCGTAATAACAATCAGAAAAATAAGACCGTCCAGAAGACTGGTCGGGTATATTATGCACAAGCGGCAGATATTCCTGAAGGGGAACCCGTCATGATGGGTATGTTTTCAGTCGCTCACCATCCTGCCGTATTACTATTTGATTCTGGTGCATCGCATACCTTTATCAGTAAGCGTTTTGTTGAAAAACATCATATACCCACTGGGGAAGCTCAAGAAAGTTTCCTTATACACACACCTGGAGGTCATATATATACAAAGGAAGTGGCGCATCAGGTGCCCGTAGAATTTGCCGGGCATACTTATCCCACTAATATGATAGTAATTAAGGATCAGGATATAGATGTGATCCTAGGGATGAACTGGATGTACCAGCAGAAGGCAATATAAGATGCCTTGCATAGAACAGTCAGGTTGATCATACCCGATAGCACTTCTGAACTCTTTATCCAACTTCCTGTTCCAAAGAAAACTGTTGATCAGATGTGCGGCAGCGTCTGTGCAACAACAGTTAAAGAGGTTCAGGATATTCCAGTAGTCTGTGAGTTCTCGGATGTGTTTCCTGAAGACTTGCCGGGGTTACCACCAGACCGTGATGTGGAGTTTAGCATAGAGCTAAAGCCAGGAACAACACCAATATCTCGATGAGCTTATAGAATGCCACCTAAAGAACTGGCAGAATTGAAAGTTCAGTTGCAAGAATTACTTGATAAGGGTTATATCAGACCTAGTTCATCACCATGGGGCTATCCTGCTTTGTTTGTCAAAAAGAAAGATCAAACCTTAAGGCTATGTGTGGACTATCGTCCGCTTAATGAAGTAACAGTGAAGAATAAGTACCCATTACCGCGAATTGATCTTTTGTTTGATCAACTCACGGGTGCCAAGGTATTTTCCAAGATAGATTTGAGATTCGGGTACCATCAGATAAAAATAAGGCCGGAAGATATTGCTAAAACTGCTTTCACCACCAGATATGGCCTGTATGAGTATTTAGTCATGTCCTTTGGGTTGACTAATGCTCCAGCTCACTTCATGTACCTGATGAACTCCGTGTTCATGCCTGAACTAGACAAGTTTGTAGTGGTATTCATTGATGATATTTTGATATATTCCAAGAATCCACAAGATCATGCTGAACATCTCAGAGTAGTGTTGGGCCGTCTGAGAGACCATCAGCTATATGCAAAGTTCAGTAAATGTGAGTTCTGGCTAGGTAGAGTTCCATTTCTGGGTCATGTGTTATCGGCTGAAGGTGTAGCTATAAATCCAGATAAAGTACAAGAAATCCTTGAATGGGAGCCCCCCAGAACTGTTCATCAAGTTCGCAGTTTTCTGGGTATGGCAGGCTATTACCGAAGGTTTATTCCAGACTTCTCCAAAATTGTCAAACCTATAACTGAGTTGTTAAAGAATGAGGTCAAGTTTGTCTGGTCGGGTAAATGTGAAGAAGCTTTTCAGAAACTAAAAGAGTTCTTGACTACAGCTCCAGTCTTAGCCCAGCCCAATATTGAGAAGCCGTTCGATGTGTACTGTGATGCTTCTGGTATCGGGATTGGTTGTGTTTTGATGCAAGAGGGCAGAGTAATAGCTTATGCATCCAGGCAGCTGAAGCGTCATGAAGAACACTACCCAACTCATGATTTGGAGTGAGCGGCAGTTGTCCATGCCTTAAAGATTTGGCGTCATTACCTCTTGGGCAACACTTGTCACATATATACCGACCATAAGAGTCTGAAATATATCTTCACCCAGTCAGAGCTGAATATGCGACAACGGAGATGGTTAGAGTTAATCAAAGATTATGATCTTGAAGTGCACTACCATCCCGGAAAGGCAAATGTGGTAGCCGATGCTCTTAGTCGAAAGGTTCGTTGCAATTGTACCACTGTCAGACCAATAGATCTTGCTCTCTGTTCCGAGTTAGAAAAACTGGGTATTTAGATGATCACTCAAGGCAATTTGTCTAATATATCAGTTCAGTCATCTATCAAAGACCAGATTATAGCTGCTCAGAAAGAAAATAAGGGTATTGTTCACCTCAAAGAGAAAGTTAAGGCAGACAGAGCTTCTTGCTTCCGAGTCGATGAAGCAGGAGTGGTCTGGTTCAAAGACAGACTGGTCGTTCCGAAGAATCTTGAGTTGAGAAAACAAATTCTTGATGAAGCTCATCTTACCCCGTTTGCGATTCATCCGGGGAGTACAAAAATGTACCAGGATCTTAGGCAAAGATTCTGGTGGACTAAAATGAAGATTGAAATTGCAAAGTATGTAGCCAGATGTGATACTTGCCAGAAAGTCAAAGCCATTCATCTTAAGTCAGCTGGTGAACTGCAGCCATTGCCAATTCCTGCATGGAAATGGGAGGATATCAGTATGGACTTTATTGTTGGTTTGCCAAGAACATCCAAGGGCTACGACTCTATTTGGGTTATAGTAGATCGACTGACCAAGGTTTCACACTTTATGCCAGTCAAGACCGCCTATACGGCACCAACATATGCCAAGATATACTTTCAGAGGATTATGAGTTTGCATGGAGTTCCGAAGACTATTGTCTCCGATAGGGGTACTCAGTTTGTTTCAAAATTTTGGGAGAGTTTACATGAGTCTCTGGGCACTAAACTCTTGCATAGTACAACCTACCATCCACAGACAGGGGGTCAGACTGAAAGAGTAAATCAGATATTAGAAGATATGCTTGGGATGAGTGCTTACCATTGGTAGAGTTCTCATACAACAATAGCTATCAAGAGAGTATCCGTATGGCACCATTTGAAGCCTTATATGGCAGAAGGTGTCGGACTCCTTTACATTGGTCCGAACCTGGTGAAAGATGGTTCTTTGGTGTCGATCTAGTTCAAGAGACCGAACAGAAAGTCAAACTCATACAAAATAATCTGAAGATAGCACAATCCCGACAGAAGAGTTATGCAGATAAAAGGCGTAGGCCTCTGACGTTTGCCAAAGGAGATTTTGTGTATCTAAAAGTGTCACCCATCAAGGGCGTTTATCGTTTCGGGGTCAAAGGAAAGCTTGCTCCCTGTTACATTGGACCCTTTCAAGTCCTGGCCAAGTGTGGCAAAGTGGCATATCGCATTCAACTACCGGCTCATCTGTCAGAGGTTCATAATGTGTTTCACATCTCTCAGCTAAAGAAATGTCTGCGAATTCCTGACCAAGTAATTGATGTTGAAGGGGTACAACTTGAGCCTGATATGACTTACTCAGAGTATCCCATTAGAATTCTCGATCAGCGAGATAGAGTGACTCGACAACACACTAACAGGTTCTATAAAGTTCAATGGAGTCAGCACTCTGAGGAAGAAGCGACGTGGGAAACAGAAGAATTTCTGATAGAGCAGTTTCCTGAGTTCTATGCGACCATACAGTCAGGACGTTGAAAGAGGTTGACAAACAGAACATGTTCCTAGTTTTTGTAAAAAGTCTGTAATCTTTATCCTCGTACCCCACAACTTTAGTAGTTGGTTTAGTTTATAGTTAAATCTCGGGTCGAGATTTCTTTTAGGGGGAAAGGATGTAACACCTCAGGTGTTTACATGAATAAAATGTTGCCATGTCATCATAAGCATTTCATAGCATCATGTGCTAGCTCACCTTGAGATGCATTCACTAAAATAAGTTTAATTCCTAATATGTGAGCATTTCTGTTTATATGCTTGTGATGCAGTTCAAAAACCTAATTTAGAATGTCATTATGAAGTAACTTGTGTTCATTCCCATTTGACTAGAGTCATGTAAAGGCATGAATCCAAGTTCAACCATTCAAAAGGTTACAAAATTTATTTAGCTTAAAAGTGGGAAAATCATTAAATTCCTATATAAGTTAATCAGCCCTTTCTGGTTAACTCAAAATCTATGCATAATTGGGGGTTGACCCTAAAAGCTTTTTGGTAGATCTTGAGGAGAGGTACAACTTTGGTATTTAAAGTTTTCAAAGTTTCTATAAAAAATTTTAAGTAATTATGAATTTACTCAAACCGTGGAAATGGTTCCCTTTTTACTTTAATCTTGCAATTCAAAAACTATTTGGAATCTGAGTTTGAGATCTACATCAAAGTTGTAGAGAATTTCAAAATGAACATTTGATACATTGACCATTTTTCAAGTGTCAATGCAAAATCAAAAGTAATTTTGCTTTTACTGCAAAACACTAGTTCTGTCCCCTTTTCAAATTTCCAATTTGAAATGGATTTGAACTGTTTTGAGTAAATTGACCTATTTCCAGTTGAAATCAGCCAAAGGGTATTAAAGCAAAGTTGTACAACTTTTCAAGCTCTACATTTTTTATATTGGCAAAATTTGAAGTTGTTCAGGAAATTCAAAAGTAATTTTGAATTTAGTTTGGTCCAAATTTGATTTTGAACTTTATTTCAAAATGTAGGCAGAATTTGACTTTGGTTCTTAAAACAAACTTGTAGAACACAAATTTTGGAGCAACTTTTATTTTGGGAGTTTTTGCAGTGCAGTACATCTATCTAGAGAAAAAGAAAAGGGGGAAGTTGCAGCGCTATAGTAATCTGGGAGAGGGGGGGAAAGTGCAGAGCATGTGCTCTGCCCCTGGCCGCCGCGTCGTCGCCACCGTGGCCTGGGCGCCTCCGCCCGGCTCCGCGTGTCCGGCCACGCAGCTGCCTTCCTCTCTGCTTCACTCCGCGCGGTGGCAAGCTCTGAGAGCTCCCCATCCCTCCCACCATCTGCGTCCGCCACCTCCTCCTTCTCCTCCTCTGTTTCCAGTCGAGCGCCGGCGAGCTCAATCACCATCATCGTTGCGTCCCTACACCCTCCACCTCCCAAATAGCTACCGCCTAAATTCCTTGCTTCTCCTGAGCTAGCTAACTCGAGCCCGAGAGCTTGCAATCGCCGCCACGACGGTCTTCTTCCTCGCTGCCGGCAGGGAGCCGCCGCAGGTATCTTGGTCGTGGTCACGGCAAGCCCGAGTTCCTCCGGTCAAACCAAGTGGTGCTTTAGCTTCGTGTTGTGTTGTAGGTCACGGTCGGCTCGCTCTTGAGGTCTCTATCGCCATGGCTTGAGCAGTCCGCGGAGGTTGCCGCCGGTGCAAGCTTCGCCATCGCCGCCACCATAGTCAACCTCGGTCCAGTGCTCCTCGAGTCAAGGTAGGGTGCGCAACGTAGTCGCGATGGGTTCCTAGGCATGTTACGCTCCTTAGTTTGGTCTCTACTGGGTTAGCTTGGTCGGTTCGCGTGGCTTGCCGTCGGCGCAGGCGCCGCCATGGCCACCACCGTGGACCAGGTTGTTCGGGGTCATCTCCAGGTGCGTCTGGGTGCGCATCAGGGTCGCGGAGAGTGCCTAAGTAAGGTGTTGTTCTTAGTTTGGTCTCTACCGAGCCCTTATGGCCGGAACGCCGCGTCGCCGCCGTGCAAAGCCTGGCCGAGCCGCCATGGCCACTGCCAGCTCAAGGCTGTGTAGGTGCTAGGGCTAGTAAAGGGTGGAATCGACGCGTGAGGTCAGGGCGGTGACGTTGAAGCCCTCACCGTCGCCGGAGACCTCGCCGACGTGGAGGTCGACGGTCGGTCAGCGCGGCCGAGCCGCCGGTCAAGGCCAGAGCGGGCGCTGGGCGTGGCGAGGGAGTGGAGAAGAGGCTGACACTCGGGGCCCGGTCGTCAGCGACCGTGGGCCGATGGTGGGCTGAGCCCAGTAGGGTTTCGAAAGGTTTTTCTTTTTCTGAGAAAGAGGAATAGTGTTAAGTTTTGTCTTTTTCATATGTTTTTCTAGGAAGCTCCAAAAGTTATGAAAATTTTTGAGTAGCTTTCTCAAACTGTCTAATATTTATGAAAAATATGAAACTTGAGTTTTGAACAAATTTTGAAAGTGATTTAAATAGGCCTTTTAATTAATAAATGGACTTTGATGATTTTTGTAGGCTTATTTAAATGTCCAAAAATCATGAAATTATTTTTGCCACTGTTTTGAGCTGGAAATGTATCATCACAAAAATTTTGAACTCTGTTGGAGAAAATAGATTTTATTCTTATTTCTATGCCTTTATTAATTATTTAAATGTTATAGTTTGATTTAATTCTGCAGATTTGTAGGTTTGTTCAAAAATTGTGATATTTGTTTTACCATGGTTATTTTTATATAATTTATCATCTCTAAAAGTTTAAACTAAGTTGGACATAGTTTGCTTCACAACTTAATTTCGTGCTAATTAAATTGTTTTCTTTTTGAATAAATAGTGTTGTTAAATATGAAAACCCAAGTTTCTTTATGGTAGATTTGAAGGTAAAGTTAGGTGAATTATCTTGATCTGCTGTTGGATGCAGACAAGCTTCACTCATATAACCATGTATGTTGGAACAAGTTAGTTTTGTTGGTTTGCAACTGTACCGTGATGGAAAACTGTTGTAAGATAAATGTTTATAGCTTAGAAAATTTCCATCTTTACCATGATCATCTCATAAGCATCTCAACAAGCATGCACCCTTTTATCGTGTAGCTTCCAAAGGGGTCGATTGTCCGGACGAGGTTGGTCCAGGGAGTTCGGAGTGTTCTGTTGATCCGGAATATCAGGAGCTCCAGACTCTTCCGGTCAACGAAGGCAAGCCCCGGTTCATTTAACCATTTCCTTGGTTTTGCAATTACACTTACTTTCGATAACCTGATGCATTAGATGTTTATCAAATAAATGCTTTAAACCTGTTGATGCATGATCAACCTTGTTATTGATATATCATTCCTTGATACCTGCTTTACACAAATGAGAGAAATGCTCAGCCTTGCTTTCTCACGCTTCCGATAAATGTTTTGATACTTATCGTTTTGGAATGATCAAGAGAAAGAAGTAGGGTTAAGACCAGACGGGCACCTGCATCGAACCTTGGGTTGGTGTAGAGTGACCCGGATGTGTCAGTTTAGGGTTAACCGTTGTTGGCCTGCTAGATTGAGAAACTGTGAAGTACCGATCATATGCTACGGTAAGCTCTACCTTGGTGGTTCTTAAATGAGAACGGCTAATCGCGCACTGGGAGTGGAGAGATGGCGGGAGTACTAGCTACCCTCGTGGGTTAAAGTCCCGGATTGGAGGTGTACAAGTACTCTCGGGTGGCGCGGACCCGGTCTTAATTGGAGGATCCGAGGATTGAGTTGATATATGTGTGATCGAGGGTCTACATATGTCGTATGATTGTGGAAAACTCCCAGATCTGGTTGAATCGGTTCGAATCGTCATGCTCCTCGGTTATGGAGACTCAATCTACTGACCCGCACCGTAGAATGAAAATGGAACTGATTTAAGAAAGAATGATAATGATTTTTCATTAATGTTCACTTTCAATTCTTAACTATGTACTTAAATGATTAAGTAAAATTTGGATCTAGGATTACTCTAGTAAGCTTTTATGCAAATGAAAAGTGCTGTTGAGCCTACCCAAGCCAGCATACCTGTTTCTTCTCTTTTCTTGTCGGGTAAGCCTTGTTGAGTACCTTTGTACTCAGGGTTTGTTAACCCCTGTTGCAGGTGACGTTCACGAGCAGCCTTGCTTGGAGGCTTGTTGCGTGACCGTCATTGAAGAGGACGTGTCCGGGGAGGATTAATGCAACCCTTAGGCGGGGTTGTCTGTGTGATATACAGTTTTAGTAATGTTGTTTCCACTACCTAAGGTAAGGTTTGAAACTATGGTTTGTCATAACTACGCGAGTTTGAACAACTGGTTTGTAAAACTTATGGTGTAATACTTCCGCACTTTTATCTCTGATGTATATTATTTGGGAAATGTTGTAATACTGCCATGACTCTTGCAATGATCCTGGGAGTGTAAGGAAACGTGAATGAGTCGGGTTACCCGATGACACGTGGTGGGTCTTTTGGGCTATTGGGGCACAGTGTATGACTGTCTGAGGTCGGTAGGACAAGGACAGATACACGTGGGCCCTAATAATCCAGAGGGTTCCGTCACAACGGGCGAGAGTAGTACTAGGATGGGTGACCTCCTAGGAAGTCCTCATGTTGCATTCCCTTTTTTGTTTCTTTAAAGAAAAAATAGTTTTTGTCGTCCCTTCGTTATAGTTTCTTAGACTATTCGGGCCGGCAAGCGTACCACGTCGCTTCACGTACCGCGACATCCGCGGTCAAACGATACATTTTTCGCTGCATGACGCGGGGAATGAATCGAGACCAAAAAGAAAACAAGGCCACACTGAGCGGGTCATGGCGAGTATACGGCGGCACTGTCCAAAAATGACGCCGAAGGCGGAAGGGACACCGGCGCGTCCGAGTCATGGGCGGGCCGGACAGAACGCGCGTGCATAAGAGGAAGGAGGGAGCAGAGTATGTCGGATGCGATCATACCAGCACTAAAGCACCGGATCCAATCAGAACTCCGAATTTAAGCGTGCTTGGGCGAGAGTATTTCTAGGATGGGTGACCTCCTGGGAAGTGCTTGGGCGAGAGTAGTACTAGGATGGGTGACCTCCTGGGAAGTCCTCGTGTTGCATTCCCTTTTTTTAAAGAAAAAATAGTTTTTGTCGTCCGTTCGTTATAGTTTCTTGGACTGTTCGGGCCGGCAAGCGTACCGCGTCGGTTCACGTACCGCGACATCCGCGATCAAACGATACATTTTGCGCCGCACGACGTGGGGAATGAATCGAGACTAAAAAGAAAACAAGGCAACACTGAGCGGGCCATGGCGAGTATAGAGCGGCACCGTCCAAAAATGGCGGGAAAGGCGGAAGGGACACCGGCGCGTCCGAGTCGTGGCCGGGCCAGACAGAACGCGCGGGCATAAGAGGAAGGAGGGAGCAAAGTATGTCGGATGCGATCATACCAGCACTAAAGCACCGGATCCCATCAGAACTTCGAAGTAAAGCGTGCTTGGGCGAGAGTATTACTAGGATGGGTGACCTCCTGGGAAGTCCTCGTGTTGCATTCCCTTTTTTGTTTTTTTAAAGAAAAAATAGTTTTTTGTCGTCCGTTCCTTATAGTTTCTTGGACTGTTCGGACCGGCAAATGTACCGCGTTGGTTCACGTACCGCGACATCCGCGATCAAACGATACATTTTGCGCCGCACGATGTGCGGAATGAATCAAGACTAAAAAGAAAACAAGGCAACACTGAGCGGGCCATGGCGAGTATAGGGCGGCACCGTCCAAAAATGACGGGGAAGGCGGAAGGGACACCGGCGTGTCCGAGTCATGGGCGGGCCGGACAGAACGCGCGGGCATAAGAGGAAGGAGGGAGCAGAGTATGTCGGATGCGATCATACCAGTACTAAAGCACCAGATCCGATCAGAACTCTGAAGTTAAGCGCGCTCGGGCGAGAGTAGTACTAGGATGGGTGACCGCCTGGGAAGTCCTCGTGTTGCATTCCCTTTTTTGTTTTTTAAAGAAAAAATAGTTTTTGTCGTCCGTTCGTTATAGTTTCTTGGACTGTTCGGGCCGGCAAGTGTACCGCGTCAGTTCACGTACCGCGACATCCGCGGTCAAACGATACATTTTGCGCTGCACGACGCGGGGAATGAATCGAGACCAAAAAGAAAACAAGGCCACACTGAGCGGGCCATGGCGAGAATACGGCGGCACCGTCCAAAAATGACGGGGAAGGCGGAAGGGACACCGGCGCGTCCGAGTAATGGGCGGGCCGGACAGAACGCGCGGGCATAAGAGGAAGGAGGGAGCAGAGTATGTCGGATGCGATCATACCAGCGCTAATGCACCGGATCCCATCAGAACTCCGAAGTTAAGCGTGCTTGGGCGAGAGTAATACTAGGATGGGTGACCTCTTGGGAAGTCCTCCTGTTGCATTCCCTTTTTTGTTTTTTTTAAAGAAAAAATAGTTTTTGTCGTCCCTTCGTTATAGTTTCTTGGACTGTTTGGGCCGGCAAGCGTACCACATCGGTTCACGTACCGCGACATCCGCGGTCAAACGATACATTTTGCGCCGCACGACACGGGGAATGAATCGAGACCAAAAACAAAACACAAGGCCACACTGAGCGGGCCATGGCGAGTATAGGGCGGCACCGTCCAAAAATGATGGGGAAGGCGGAAGGGACACCGGCGCGTCCGAGTCTTGGGCGGGCCGGACAGAACGTGCGGGCATAAGAGGAAGGAGGGAGCAGAGTATGTCAGATGCGATCATACCAGCACTAAAGCACTGGATCCCATCAGAACTCCGAAGTTAAGCATGCTTGGACGAGAGTAGTACTAGGATGGGTGACCTCCTGGGAAGTCCTCGTGTTGCATTCCCTTTTTTTAAAGAAAAAATGGTTTTTGTGGTTTTGTCGTCCCTTCGTTATAGTTTCTTGGACTGTTCGGGCCGGCAAGCGTACTGCGTCGGTTCACGTAGCGCGACATCCGCGGTCAAACGATACATTTTGCGCCGCACGACGCGGGGAATGAATCGAGACCAAAAAGAAAACAAGGCCACACTGAGCGGGCCATGGCGAGTATAGGGTGGCACCGTCCAAAAATGATGGGGAAGGCGGAAGGGATACCGGCGCGTCCGAGTCAAGGGCGGGCCGAATAGAACGCGCGGGCATAAGAGGAAGGAGGGAGTAGAGTATGTCAGATGCGATCATACCAGCACTAAAGCACCAGATCCCATCAGAACTCTGAAGTTAAGCGTGCTTGAGCGAGAGTAGTTGTGGCAGAACCTCCCATTAATGTTGCCCACCTGCACACGTCATCGTCATAAGGAGCCCAATGACTGTGCAAATAAAGCACATTACTGGAAATATCTGTCGGGTGTCCCCGAGAGAACCCCGAATTATCCACGAACCACAGGATCATCATCATGAAGGTTGAAATAATTACAACATTACAACATTGGTTATCAAATACCATCGGAGTGCGGAAGCAAGATAGATAAACTTTACAAAACGTGAATAAGTTACTTCTTACATAAACATAACTTGTATTGCAGAAGTAGAGAAGTACTATGGAGCCACACTTAGGTGGAGCACCTAAGATGGAGAAGAAGAACAACCAGATCACGTCAAGCCCACTGACATGATCATGATCAACATCACCTATTAAAGAAACCTGCAACAGGGAATTAACAAACCCTGAGTACGGTCGATACTCAGCAAGACTTATCCGTCAACAGAAAAGACTTCAGGGTCATGCTGGTTTGGGTAGGTTCAACAGTACTTTTCATTTGCATAAAAGCTTACTAAAGTAGTTCTAGTTCCAAATTTTACTTAATCAATTAAGTACTTGGTAAGAATTGAATGTGAACATTAGTGAAAGATCATTATCATTCTTTCTTAAACCCGTTCCATTTTCATTCTACGGTGCGGGTCAGTAGATTGAGTCTCCATAACCGAGGAGCACGACGATTTGAACCGATTCAACCAGATCTGGGAGTTTTCCACGATCATATGACATATGTAGACCCTTGATCACACATATATCAACCCCAACCTCAGATCCTCCAAACAAGACTGGGTCCGCGCCACCCGAGAGTACTTGTACACCTCCAATCCGGGACTTTAACCCACGAGGGTAGCTAGTAGTCCCGCCATCTCTCCACTCCCAGTGCGCGATTAGCCGTTCTCATTTAAGAACCACCAAGGCAGAGCTTACCGTAGCATATGATCGGTACTTCATAGTTTCTCAATCTAGCAGGCCAACAACGGTTAACCCTAAACCAACACATCCGGGTCACCCTACACTGCCCCAAGGTTCGGTGCAGGTGCCTGTCTGGTCTTAATCATCATTCTTTCTCTTTATCATTCCAAACGATAAGTACCGAAAACATTTATCAAAAGCTTCATAAAGCAAGGCTAAGCATTTCTATCATTTGCATAAAGCAGGTAGCAAGGAATGATATATCAATAACAAGGTTGATCATGCACCAACAGATTTAAAGCATTTATTTGATAAACATTTAATGCATCAGGTTATCGAAAGTAAGTGTAATTGTAAATCCAAGGAAATGGTTAAATGAACCGGGGCTTGCCTTTGTTGCAGGGAAGATAGGATCCAAGAATGATCCACAAAGGTTAGTTCCTTCATCTAGAAGTTAAGTCTTCTCGATGAAGCTTGTCCAACAAGGATCTCCTTCCGAGGCTTGTTCGACAAGGGTGCTCATCAAAGCTTGATGAACACGACTCCAACACTCTCGGATACTACACGTAGATAAAGGATGTATGCTTAGTATGATGCGATGCATGCTAAGGTGCAGGACAATTATAACAAAAGATTAAACAATCTTAAGGAAAGTCGAGTACAACTTTCCTTCGCGGTAAAGTTGCAAACCAACAAAACCAACTTGCAACCCACCAACTAGAGTTTCTAGCTACACATACAACTTCCACCAAGCACCTTTAGGAAGATAACTAAGGATGGCTAAGGTTCATTAAAACATCACTCAAACCATAGGATAACAAGATGAGAGGTGTCCCATGGTCTTCAAACAATAACTCAAAGTCACACCAGATGTAAAACCTGCTGCCCAAACTTTGGACAGATTACATGTTCTATGCTAATCAAGCCATAACTAGAGCTACCAAGATTCAAAAGGGGTGATCCAAGACAATTTGAAAAGCTTATCAAATTGTCTACAAACTTGCTAACATCACCCAGGGTTGTTTCTATAGGCAACTTGGTCAACTAACTTGAATAAACATTGCTGTCCATAACTAGGACAGATTTGCTTACCCAACTTCAAACAGCTATAACTAGAGCTCTGGGTCACCAAAAAGGATGATCCTTAACAATCTAGAAAGCTTATGAAAAACTCTAAAACTTTCCTATTATACTTAACAGGTGATTTCCTAGTTAAAGGACTCATACTGCTCATCTACTCATATCTGTCCAAAAGGTAGGTCAGATCTGTTCTACTGACTTAGAAAAACTATATCTCCTAATCTAGCTGGCCTAAAATCATGAAATTTTAGGACAAGCTAGATATAAAAGTTAACTACAACTTTGGTATACAACTTATTTACAGAAAATATAAATTTAATCATGAAAACAGTCCCTCAAGAGAACTGGTTCACAAACTATAACAACATAATGCATTAAAACTTACAGGCATTACTTGAACTATAACAAGTCAACCATGATTAACTAAATGCATGAAATATAACCATTAAACAAAAGATAACTGAAGATACAAAGATTAACCATACCTTCTTATGAACAATAAGTTACCTAATTATTTAAATAAAACTCTTTTACTCATTTCTTTATTAACAAAGCATAAGAAAAAGAGTTAAATTGAAACTTGTCAAATTGAGCCCAAAATTTTTGAGATGATTCAATATATAAAATAACAGTGGCAAAACAAATATCTCACTTTTTGAACAAACATATAAACCTGCAGAATTAAATCAAACTATAACATTTAAATAATTAAATAAAGCATAGAAATAAGAATAAAATTTATTTTCTCCAACAGAGCTCAAAATTTTTGTGGAGATACATTTTCAGCTAAAAACAGTGACAAAAATAGTTTCATGATTTTTGGACATTTAAATAAGCCTACAAAAATCATCAAAAATCATTTATTAATTAAAAGGCCTATTTAAATCACTTTCAAAATTTGATCAAAACTCAAATTTCATATTTTTCATAAATACTAGACAGCTTGAGAAAGCTACTCAAAAATTTTCACAATTTTTGGAATTTCCTACAAAAACATATCAAAAAGACAAAACACAACACTATTCCTCTATTTCATAAAAAGAAAAGCCTTTCAAAACCCTACCGGGCTCGGCCCATCTTCGGCCCTCAGTCGCTGACGACTAGGCCCTAGGTGTCAGCCTCTTCCCCACTCCCACGCCAAGACCAGCGCCCGACTGGGCCTTGACTGGCGGCTCGGCCGCGCTGACTGGCCGTCGGCCTCCGCACCGGCGAGGTCTCCGGCGACGGCGAGGGCTTCAACGTCACCGTCTTGACCTCGCGCGTCGATTCCACCCTTCACTAGCCCTAGCACCTACACGACCTTGAGCTGGCAGCGGCCATGGCGGCTCAGCCAGACTTGGCACGGCGGCGACGCGGCGCTCCGGCCATAAGGGCTCGGTAGAGACCAAAACTCCGATAGCACTGCACTCCCGCACTCCTCGCGAACACGGTGCTCACCTTAACTCAAACAAAAACGACTCGGAACACTTCGGTCCACGACGGCGGCCATGGCGGCGCTTGCACCGACGGCGAGCCACGCGGACAGACCAAGACGGCACGGTAGAGACCAAACTGAGGGACGCCACACGCCTAGGGACTCAATGCGAACACGATGCGCGCGCTAGATTCGAAGGAAGAGAACTCGACCAAGGTTGGCCATGGTGGCGACGGAAGCAGAGCTTGCGCCACTGGCAAAGCGCGCGGACCGGCTGACCGGCGATGATAGAGACCCAACTAATGAGCCGATCATATGCAGGACGTCAAGGCGAGGCTAGGGATATTACTGGTTTAGATGGAGTGGCTCTGGCTTGCTGTGGCCACGACCAAGGTGCCCACGGCGGCTCCCTACCGGCAGCGAGGAAGAAGACCGTGGCAACGACAGTTGCAAGCTCTAGGGCTGGGGTTAGCTAGCTCAGGAGAAGCAAGGGATGCAGGCGGAACTATTTGGGAGATGGAGAGTGCAGGGACGCAGCGACGGCGGAGAGAGAGCTCGCCGGAGCTCGTCTGGAAAACAGAGGAGGAGAAAGAGGAGGTGGAGGACGGGGACGATGGGAGGTTCGGGAGCTCTCAGGGCTTGCCAGCGCGCTAGGTGAAACAGGCAGGCTGCTAGCTGCGTGGTCAGACACGCGGAGCGGCGCGGAGACGGCCAGGCCATGGCGGCGGTGCACGCGGCGGCCTGCCCTGCTCCGACAGGTGCACTCCCCCTCGTGTAGCTACAGGAACAGGTTTACCCCCTTCTCTATATCTCCAGATTTTTGTACTTGAAGGACCGAAAATGCTAAAGCAAGGCGACCAAAGGGGGGGTGAATGGGAGCCTAAAAATTTCTTCTCAGAAATTCCGGCCTCTGTCCCAACAAAATCAACCTCAAGAGCAAAGCCGACACACGTGATGTCCACGACCCAAGAGAATGGGTGGATGTTCCCTAGGAACACAGCGGGACACCACAAAAGTTCCCTCACCCAAATCCACGCGAGTCAACTAGTGACAAGATGGACTTTGGGTAACCTCAACCTCCCCCGAGCAACGCGAGGGGGATTCAGGCGTTTTTGCAAAGCGGGAAGCCCTATTTCTGTAGAGCACAGAGTCGGGAATCCAACGCAAAAAGCGGAAACCAAATCCGAAGTTGGACGAACAAACAGCGGACGAAACAATGAATTTTTCACTGCATCGGACGCTGACCTGCGTCCGATGTACAAGCACCGGACGCGTCCGATGCCAAAAGACCCTTTCTGGAACTTCACTGCATAGCCATCGGACGCTGGCTACAGTGCGCCCTAAGCGTCCGATGCTCAACCCTCGGACGCGTCCGATGGACAAAGGAGCGTCCGATGGTCAGGGTCCGGCGCGTCCGATGATCAACGGACGCGTCCGATGCCCTGCGTCCGATGCCCACTCAAAAACACCAGAACTGACACGTGTCACCGGAGCGTCCGATGCTATGAACAGCAGCGTCCGATGCTCCCGTGACCAGCGTCCGATGCCCCCGAAACTGCACAGTTTTTCCGCGGATTCAACCTGATCTCCTCTGAATCAAAAGCTCTTGGGCTAGGATTTGATCTGAGAGGTCACAAGGATGTTAGTGAGCTACTCCTAAGAGATTATGGCTCGAACCAAACTCCAAATCGGTGAATCGAAAGATTTCGGGGCAAAAGAGCAAGAACGTGATCCAAAACGAAATCCGCCCGATCTACTAGCTCGTGAGGAATTAGAGAAAACCCTTTGGTAGAAAGATGTCTCTCACGATGCTCTAGAAGATGGTTCAAACGGATTTGCGAATCTTCCCTCAAAACAAGAAATCTCGTGAAGATCAAAAGAGGGGAAAACGTGCAAAGCGAAGAACAAAATCGCAAGACAAATTAAAGCACGAATTTGATCCTTGGAATCAGCGGAATGGATGATTGATTAAGCAATCGGTGTCGGGCTACAAGCCACTCCTAGCAAATCAAAGCTTGGATGGCGAAAAGCTCAAGAACAAGAGCCGGTCTCTCCTCTAGCCCTAGCCTCCTCTCACCTGGACAAAATGAGAGTGACACCTACCAAGAATTCCCCCAAGGATGCGGCTGCCCTAGCAGCCCCCCTCATATATATAGGCGCACGTCCGAAGACCAAAACGCCCTTACATTAAGCACTCAACCCAAATACCCCCCAGGGGTAAAACCGTCCAGTCCTGACGATCTTCATCCGACGGCCACGCCCGCACATCCGGTAGCTTCGCCGCAACGCAAGCCTCTCGGGGCCGCCACGCGTCGACCCTCCTTTTGGACCAACCCCCGGTTTTGAGGCCCAAACCGGGAAACCGTCCACCCCGAGTTTTGAGGCCCAAACTCGGAAACCCGCAAGCCCAGGTTTTGAGGCCCAAACCTGGAAACCGTCCATCCCGAGTTTTGAGGCCCAAACTCGGAAACCGGCCACCCCAGGTTTTGAGGCCCAAACCTGGAAACCGACGATGGTAGCTTTTTGAGGCTCAGCTACCGAACCCGCACCGAAGACGGGATGTGGTTCGCACACCCCGACCACCGGCACCGATGCCGATGCATGTCCAGCCTCCACGCCGGGCACAACGCCTTCGCCATCCACCTTGACTCGGCCGACGGCACTTGCGCCGCACACAAGCCCGTGTCCGACCTCCCGCCAAGTGACGCGACGTCGTCGTCCCGACTCGGCCGATGCACCGCACATCCCCATGTGCTCTCGCTCGCCGATGCCACGTGCCAGCTACCACAGCTAGTCCTCTGGCCCTCTGGTCCGTCAGTCCAAGCCTCACGTCCGCCCTTCACCGCTCTGGGTACATCGGCATGGCACGTCCGCCGCACGGCACGCCCATCCTTCACCGCTCCCGGTCCGTCAGCACGGCACGTCTCTACTTGACCTTCACCTCGCCATAGACCACTGTATCCGAGCTCCACACCTGCACATCAACACAGCCAAGAGACACATGTCGCACACGCACACCAACACAGAAACACCACACAACTCAACGCCACCGGTTAGTCATAAACATTAAGCGCATAGCGAGATAATGACTCAACCGGGAAAAGCCTCAAACCTTCCTCACAAAGTCAATCATTCATCATATATATTCTCAATCTCCCCCTTGATGAATGCATTGACTAAAAATAAAACCACAAAGGAAGGGTTTGAAGGCAAGCCTCATTCAAGTGCCCAAAAGCCAAGCAAAAGCAAACACAAGGCTACTTGAGATGAGGAAGGATCATGAAAACTCAAATAAAAGCTCTCGGTGCCGAAAGAAATGGGAAAAGCGGGCAAAGCCTCCACACAACCGAAGAGTCATGATAAAACAAGAGTTTCATGAAATCCCAAAAGGTACTCAAAAACCAATCTCAAATAAATTGTCAAACAATCATCACAAAAGAGACCAAGGTACTTATCCACTTGGATTCACTTGGGTCGAAATTTCTCCTCTTTCTCTTTCTCCCCCTTGATGATTGAATTGACAAAAAACTAGGCATAAGAGATGGTTTGAGATACCAAAACCGAAAATCTCATTCAAGTGATCAAAAGCCATAGAAGGGCAAAGAACAAAGTCACTTGTCATGAGAAGATTATCCATTCAAATGCCCAACCGCCAAAGAAGTGCTAAAGAGGGGGCAATTTGAAATGAACATAACTTGGTCCCCAAAGACATGGGCAACGGCTCCACGCAACCAAGCAAGGGATCGGAGCAACAACTCATCAAGGAGTAAAACTCAATCACACAGAGCGAAAAACTTGGTTCCCAAAGACATGGGCAACGGCTCGACGCAACCAAGTCAAAAATGAGCTAGTCCTCAAGAAGAGGCAGAAAAGGCTCAACACCACTAGCTCAAGGCTCAATACCAATTGAGGCTGAATCAACGCATAAGAATGCAAAACTGATCACAAACAGCCAAGAATTGGTGAAAACAGCTAGTCCCTCAAGACAGAGACACATAGGCTCAACGCAACTAGCTGAAGGGTCCATACCAATCGAAAATACCAAGCAAAAACTGCTAGTCCCTCTAGACAGAGGCAAAAAAGGCTCAACACGACTAGCAGGCTCGATACCGACTGAGAAAGACCACAAGAGAAGCTCAACACTAAAAGGAGCACAAACACTCGGAGCACGCGGAGAAGCTGCAAGACAAAAGCGACTCCCCCTGAAAGCAAGCCTATACACAAAAGCTATGCACAAAGCTCATGACACCAATTGCATTCCATACCAAGAGATGGATACCAATTGAGACACATAAAAGAGCTAGACCGAGTGAAGAAGAACATAAAAAAAAACTAAACTCCCCCTAGCTCAAAGCTCTCCCCAAAAATGCATGACTCTCCCCTTTGTGCCAACACTGAAGCTCCCCCTTGCAAACAGCTTCTCCCCCTTGACAAAAGGGAACATGCTGAGGGGTTTTGACATTTCTCACAAAGTTGACACAAACACAAGACAAGTCATCGACCAAAAGCATATGGGGGCAATGAAAAGCACTGAAAGTGACCACAAAGTGTATCGGAGCTGGGGGTATGTACACTAAGCTAAAAATGCATGATATGCATAATGCAACAGCTTCAAGTGTATAGCAATCAGAATGAAAAGATGCTCAAAAGGGTGCTGCCCTGAAAGTGTAGCAATCAATACAAATGCTAGCAAAGGCTCAACCTGATCAAATGAATACGAAGTATGAACAATAGAGCATATGAGCAGTTTTAAGCCATTTGAAAAGGAGTTCACCACTAAAATAGCACTTAGCATGAATAGACAGGAAATCAAGCAAGTGCTAACTCGAGTATAAAAGGTGAACTACCCCTAGCAAAGTTCAATCATCATGCAATAGAGTGAAGCATAGACTTGTGTCATTATCAAATTTTATCGGAATTTGCAGCGGTATTAACACAAGTTCAAATTAAAAGCATGTGATTGCGAGAGGTTGAAAGCATGGTCATTGCCTAACTTTTCAACCGGGCTAAGCCTATGCAACAAAAGCAATCGGAAGCTTAAAGCACCGGTTTCGGTCTTACACTACACGGCTCAAGTTTAACTCAAAAGTGCAATGAGAAACAGTCTCAATACCGTGAGGTGCTGACACATGCAATCCCATCTCGATCTTTTCATTTCACTTAGACTTGGATCGAATTTTAGCACAAGGTAAATATGAACAATCCAAGCAAGTGAATGACTCAGTGCAAGAGACATAGCAACCTAGCATACAAAAGATAGCACAAGTGATCTCAACACATCCTATCCATGCTAGTTGCCAATCTCAATGGTGAACAAATTAAAGGTTTCATAGTTGATTAGTCAAGTTCACCATTTGCAAAATAGCTTAGCTCATAACATGTATCAAGTGATCAAAAGGAGCCTAAGCTACAAGCATCATCATGAATAGACAGGGCATACCAACAAGAGCATAATCTCATTCTCATTACTATATTCATGAAGCTCTAAAATGCAAGATATACATGATGAAATGCATGCAGAAGCTAGCCTAAACATGAAAACCCAAAACAAAAGGGTATCGGAGAAATCCAACTAAGATACAACAAGCAAAATGCTTCCTCAACAAAAAGGATTTGCGAATCTTCCCTCAAAACAAGAAATCTCGTGAAGATCAAAAGAGGGGAAAACGTGCAAAGCGAAGAACAAAATCGCAAGACAAATTAAAGCACGAATTTGATCCTTCGAATCAGCGGAATGGATGATTGATTAAGCAATCGGTGTCGAGCTACAAGCCACTCCTAGCAAATCAACACAGCCAAGAGACACATGTCGCACACGCACACCAACACAGAAACACCACACAACTCAACGCCACCGGTTAGTCATAAACATTAAGCGCATAGCGAGATAATGACTCAACCGGGAAAAGCCTCAAACCTTCCTCACAAAGTCAATCATTCATCATATATATTCTCAGTATTGCACGACAAAAACTCCCAAAACAAAAGTTGCTCCAAATTTTGTGCTTAAAACATATTAATTAGGATTTTTAATTATTGCTTAACACCATGGGTGTTACATTAGTTCTAGGATGGGTGACCTCCTGGGAAGTCCTTTTGTTGCATTCCCTTTTTTGTTTTTTTAAAGAAAAAATAGTTTTTGTCTTCCCTTCGTTATAGTTTCTTGGACTGTTCGGGCCGCCAAGCGTACCACATCGGTTCACGTACCGCGACATCCGCGGTCAAACGATACATTTTGCGCCGCACGACGCGGGGAATGAATCGAGATCAAAAAGGAAAAACAAGGCCACACTGAGCGGGCCATGGCGAGTATAGAGCGGCACCGTCCAAAAATGACGGGGATGGCGGAAGGGACACCGGCGCGTCCGAGTCATGGGCGGGCCGGACAGAACGCGCGGGCATAAGAGGAAGGAGGGAGCAGAGTATGTCGGATGCGATCATACCAGCACTAAAGCACCGGATCCCATCAGAACTCCGAAGTTAAGCGTGCTTGGCCGAGAGTAGTACTAGGATTGGTGACCTCCTGGGAAGTGCTTGAGCGAGAGTAGTACTAGGATGGGTGACCTCCTAGGAAGTCCTCATGTTGCATTCCCTTTTTTGTTTTTTAAAGAAAAAATAGTTTTTGTCGTCGCTTCGTTATAGTTTCTTAGACTGTTCGGGCCGGCAAGCGTACCACGTCGCTTCACGTACCGCGACATCCACGGTCAAACGATACATTTTGCGCCGCATGACGCGGGGAATGAATCGAGACCAAAAAGAAAACAAGGCCACACTGAGCGGGTCATGGCGAGTATAGGGCGGCACTGTCCAAAAATGACGGGGAAGGCGGAAGGGACACCGGCGCGTCCGAGTCATGGGTGGGCCAGACAGAACGCGCGTGCATAAGAGGAAGGAGGGAGCAGAGTATGTCGGATGCGATCATACCAGCACTAAAGCACCAGATCCAATCAGAACTCCGAATTTAAGCGTGCTTGGGCGAGAGTATTTCTAGGATGGGTGACCTCCTGGGAAGTGCTTGGGCGAGAGTAGTATAGGATGGGTGACCTCCTGGGAAGTCCTCGTGTTGCATTCCTTTTTTTGTTTTTTTAAACAAAAAATAGTTTTTGTCGTCCGTTCGTTATAGTTTCTTAGACTGTTCGCGCCGGCAAGCGTACTGCGTCGGTTCACGGACCGCGACATCCGCGATCAAACGATACATTTTGCGCCGCACGACGTGGGGAATGAATCGAGACTAAAAAGAAAACAAGGCAACACTGAGCGGGCCATGGCGAGTATAGGGCGGCACCGTCCAAAAATGACGGGGAAGGCGGAAGGGACACCGGCGCGTCCGAGTCATGGGCGGGCCGGACAGAACGCGCGGGCATAAGAGGAAGGAGGGAGCAGAGTATGTCGGATGCGATCATACCAGTACTAAAGCACTAGATCCCATCAGAACTCCAAAGTTAAGCGCGCTTGGGCGAGAGTAGTACTAGGATGGGTGACCTCCTAGGAAGTCCTCGTGTTGCATTCCCTTTTTTGTTTTTTAAAGAAAAAATAGTTTTTGTCGTCCATCTGTTATAGTTTCTTGGACTGTTCGGGCCGGCAAGCGTACCGTGTCGGTTCACGTACCGCGACATCCGCGGTCAAACGATACATTTTGTGCCGCACAACGCGGGGAATGAATCGAGACCAAAAAGAAAAAAACAAGGCCACATTGAGCGGGCCATGGCGAGTATAGGGCGGCACCGTCCAAAAATGACGGGGAAGGCGGAAGGGACACCGGCGCGTCCGAGTCATGGGCGGGCCAGACAGAACGCGCGGGCATAAGAGGAAGGAGGGAACAGAATATGTCGGATGCGATCATACCAGCACTAAAGCACCGGATCCCATCAGAACACCGAAGTTAAGCATGCTTGGGCGAGAGTAGTACTAGTATGGGTGACCTCCTGGGAAGTCCTCGTGTTGCATTCCCTTTTTTGTTTTTTAAAGAAAAAATAGTTTTTGTCATCCCTTCGTTACAGTTTCTTGGACTGTTCGGCCCGGCAAGCGTACCGTGTCGGTTCACGTAGCGCGACATCCGCGGTCAAACGATACATTTTGCGCCGCACGACGCGGGGAATGAATCGAGACCAAAAAGAAAACAAGGCCACACCGAGCGGGCCATGGCGAGTATAGGGCAGCACCGTCCAAAAATGACGGGGAAGGCGGAAGGGATACCGGGGCGTCCGAGTCATGGGCGGGCCGAATAGAACGCGCAGGCATAAGAGGAAGGAGGGAGCAGATTATGTCAGATGCGATCATACCAGCACTAAAGCACCAGATCCCATCAGAACTGTGATGTTAAGCGTCCTTGGGCGAGAGTAGTACTAGGATGGGTGACCTCCTGGGAAGTCCTCTTGTTGCATTCCCTTTTTTGTTTTTTAAAGAAAAAATAGTTTTTGTGTTTTTGTCGTCCCTTTGTTATAGTTTCTTGGACTGTTCGGGCCGGCAAGCGTACCACATCGGTTCACGTACCGCGACATCCACGGTCAAACGATACATTTTGCGCCGCATGACGCGGGGAATGAATCGAGACCAAAAAGAAAACAAGGCCACACTGAGCGGGTCATGGCGAGTATAGGGCGGCACTGTCCAAAAATGACGGGGAAGGCGGAAGGGACACCGGCGCGTCCGAGTCATGGGTGGGCCGGACAGAACGCGCGTGCATAAGAGGAAGGAGGGAGCAGAGTATGTCGGATGCGATCATACCAGCACTAAAGCACCAGATCCAATCAGAACTCCGAATTTAAGCGTGCTTGGGCGAGAGTATTCTAGGATGGGTGACCTCCTGGGAAGTGCTTGGGCGAGAGTAGTATAGGATGGGTGACCTCCTGGGAAGTCCTCGTGTTGCATTCCTTTTTTTTGTTTTTTTAAACAAAAAATAGTTTTTGTCGTCCGTTCGTTATAGTTTCTTAGACTGTTCGCGCCGGCAAGCGTACTGCGTCGGTTCACGGACCGCGACATCCGCGATCAAACGATACATTTTGCGCCGCACGACGTGGGGAATGAATCGAGACTAAAAAGAAAACAAGGCAACACTGAGCGGGCCATGGCGAGTATAGGGCGGCACCGTCCAAAAATGACGGGGAAGGCGGAAGGGACACCGGCGCGTCCGAGTCATGGGCGGGCCGGACAGAACGCGCGGGCATAAGAGGAAGGAGGGAGCAGAGTATGTCGGATGCGATCATACCAGTACTAAAGCACTAGATCCCATCAGAACTCCAAGTTAAGCGCGCTTGGGCGAGACTAGTACTAGGATGGGTGACCTCCTAGGAAGTCCTCGTGTTGCATTCCCTTTTTGTTTTTTAAAGAAAAAATAGTTTTTGTCGTCCATCTGTTATAGTTTCTTGGACTGTTCGGGCCGGCAAGCGTACCGTGTCGGTTCACGTACCGCGACATCCGCGGTCAAACGATACATTTTGTGCCGCACAACGCGGGGAATGAATCGAGACCAAAAAGAAAAAAACAAGGCCACATTGAGCGGGCCATGGCGAGTATAGGGCGGCACCGTCCAAAAATAACGGGGAAGGCGGAAGGGACACCGGCGCGTCCGAGTCATGGGCGGGCCAGACAGAACGCGCGGGCATAAGAGGAAGGAGGGAACAGAATATGTCGGATGCGATCATACCAGCACTAAAGCACCGGATCCCATCAGAACACCGAAGTTAAGCAGTGCTTGGGCGAGAGTAGTACTAGTATGGGTGACCTCCTGGGAAGTCCTCGTGTTGCATTCCCTTTTTTGTTTTTTAAAGAAAAAATAGTTTTTGTCATCCCTTCGTTACAGTTTCTTGGACTGTTCGGGCCGGCAAGCGTACCGCGTCGGTTCACGTAGCGCGACATCCGCGGTCAAACGATACATTTTGCGCCGCACGACGCGGGGGAATGAATCGAGACCAAAAAGAAAACAAGGCCACACCTGAGCGGGCCATGGCGAGTATAGGGCAGCACCGTCCAAAAATGACGGGGAAGGCGGAAGGGATACCGGGGCGTCCGAGTCATGGGCGGGCCGACTAGAACGCGCAGGCATAAGAGGAAGGAGGGAGCAGATTATGTCAGATGCGATCATACCAGCACTAAAGCACCAGATCCCATCAGAACTGTGATGTTAAGCGTCCTTGGGCGAGAGTAGTACTAGGATGGGTGACCTCCTGGGAAGTCCTCTTGTTGCATTCCCTTTTTTGTTTTTTAAAGAAAAAATAGTTTTTGTGTTTTGTCGTCCCTTGTTATAGTTTCTTGGACTGTTCGGGCCGGCAAGCGTACCACATCGGTTCACGTACCGCGACATCCACGGTCAAACGATACATTTTGCTGCCGCACGACGCGGGGAATGAATCGAGACCAAAAGAAAAACAAGGCCACACTGAGCGGGCCATGGCGAGTATAGGGCGGCACCGTCCAAAAATGACGGGGAAGGCGGAAGGGACACCGGCGCGTCCGAGTCATGGGCGGGCCGGACAGAACGCGCGGGCATAAGAGGAAGGAGGGAGCAGAAGTATGTCGGATGCGATCATACCAGCACTAAAGCACCGGATCCCATCAGAACTCCGAAGTTAAGCGTGCTTGGGCGAGAGTAGTACTAGTATGGGTGACCTCCTGGGAAGTCCTCGTGTTGCATTCCCTTTTTTGTTTTTTTAAAGAAAAAATAGTTTTTTGTCCTTCCCTTCGTTATAGTTTCTTGGACTGTTCGGGCCGGCAAGCGTACCGCGTCGGTTCACGTAGCCGCGACATCCGCGGTCAAACGATACATTTTGCGCCGCACGACGCGGGGAATGAATCGAGACTAAAAAGAAAACAAGGCAACACTGAGCGGGCCATGGCGAGTATAGGGCGGCACCGTCCAAAAATGACGGGGAAGGCGGAAGGGACACCGGCGCGTCCGAGTCATGGGCGGGCCGGACAGAACGCGCGGGCATAAGAGGAAGGAGGGAGCAGAGTATGTCGGATGCAATCATACCAGTACTAAAGCACTAGATCCCATCAGAACTCCAAAGTTAAGCGCGCTTGGGCGAGACTAGTACTAGGATGGGTGACCTCCTAGGAAGTCCTCGTGTTGCATTCCCTTTTTTGTTTTTTAAAGAAAAAATAGTTTTTGTCGTCCATCTGTTATAGTTTCTTGGACTGTTCGGGCCGGCAAGCGTACCGTGTCGGTTCACGTACCGCGACATCCGCGGTCAAACGATACATTTTGTGCCGCACAACGCGGGGAATGAATCGAGACCAAAAAGAAAAAAACAAGGCCACATTGAGCGGGCCATGGCGAGTATAGGGCGGCACCGTCCAAAAATGACGGGGAAGGCGGAAGGGACACCGGCGCGTCCGAGTCATGGGCGGGCCGACAGAACGCGCGGGCATAAGAGGAAGGAGGGAGCAGAGTATGTCGGATGCGATCATACCAGCACTAAAGCACCGGATCCCATCAGAACTACCGAAGTTAAGCATGCTTGGGCGAGAGTAGTACTAGTATGGGTGACCTCCTGGGAAGTCCTCGTGTTGCATTCCCTTTTTTGTTTTTTAAAGAAAAAAATAGTTTTGTCCGTCCCTTCGTTACAGTTTCTTGGACTGTTCGGGCCGGCAAGCGTACCGCGTCGGTTCACGTAGCCGCGACATCCGCGGTCAAACGATACATTTTGCGCCGCACGACGCGGGGAATGAATCGAGACCAAAAAGAAAACAAGGCCACACCGAGCGGGCCATGGCGAGTATAGGGCAGCACCGTCCAAAAATGACGGGGAAGGCGGAAGGGATACCGGCGCGTCCGAGTCATGGGCGGGCCGAATAGAACGCGCGGCATAAGAGGAAGGAGGGAGCAGAGTACTGTCGGATGCGATCATACCAGCACTAAAGCACCGGATCCCATCAGAACTCGAAGTTAAGCGTGCTTGGGCGAGAGTAGTACTAGGATGGGTGACCTCCTGGGAAGTCCTCGTGTTGCATTCCCTTTTTTGTTTTTTAAAGAAAAAAAACTGTTTTTTGCCGTCCCTTCGTTATAGTTTCTTGGACTGTTCGGGCCGGCAAGCGTACCGCGTCGGTCCACGTACCGCGACATCCGCGGTCAAACGATACATTTTGCGCCGCACGACGCGGGGAATGAATCGAGACCAAAAAGAAAAACAAGGCCACACTGAGCGGGCCATGGAGAGTATAGGGCGGCACCGTCCAAAAATGACGGGGAGGCGGAAGGGACACCGGCGCGTCCGAGTCATGGGCGGGCCGGACAGAACGCGCGGGCATAAGAGGAAGGAGGGAGCAGAGTATCGTCGGATGCGATCATACCAGCACTAAAGCACCGATCCCATCAGAACTCCGAAGTTAAGCGTGCTTGGGCGAGAGTAGTACTAGGATGGGTGACCTCCTGGGAAGTCCTCGTGTTGCATTCCCTTTTTTGTTTTTTTAAAGAAAAAAAATAGTTTTTGCCGTCCCTTCGTTATAGTTTCTTGGACTGTTCGGGCCGGCAAGCGTACCGCGTCGGTCACGTACCGCGACATCCGCGGTCAAACGATACATTTTGCGCCGCACGACGCGGGGAATGAATCGAGACCAAAAAGAAAACAAGGCCACACTGAGCGGGCCATGGCGAGTATAGGGCGGCACCGTCCAAAAATGACGGGGAAGGCGGAAGGGACACCGGCGCGTCCGAGTCATGGGCGGGCCGGACAGAACGCGCGGGCATAAGAGGAAGGAGGGAGCAGAGTACGTCGGATGCGATCATACCAGCACTAAAGCACCGGATCCCATCAGAACTCCGAAGTTAAGCGTGCTTGGGCGAGAGTAGTACTAGGATGGGTGACCTCCTAGGAAGTCCTCGTGTTGCATTCCCTTTTTTGTTTTTTTAAAAGAAAAAATAGTTTTTGCCGTCCCTTCGTTATAGTTTCTTGGACTGTTCGGGCCGGCAAGCGTACCGCGTCGGTTCACGTACCGCGACATCCGCGGTCAAACGATACATTTTGCGCCGCACGACGCGGGGAATGAATCGAGACCAAAAAGAAAACAAGGCCACACTGAGCGGGCCATGGCGAGTATAGGGCGGCACCGTCCAAAAATGACGGGGAAGGCGGAAGGGACACCGGCGCGTCCGAGTCATGGGCGGGCCGGACAGAACGCGCGGGCATAAGAGGAAGGAGGGAGCAGAGTATGTCGGATGCGATCATACCAGCACTAAAGCACAGGATCCCATTAGAACTCCGAAGTTAAGCGTGCTTGGGCGAGAGTAGTACTAGGATGGGTGACCTCCTGGGAAGTCCTCGTGTTGCATTCCCTTTTTTGTTTTTTAAAGAAAAAATAGTTTTTGCCGTCCCTTCGTTATAGTTTCTTGGACTGTTCGGGCCGGCAAGCGTACCGCGTCGGTCCACGTACCGCGACATCCGCGGTCAAACGATACATTTTGCGCCGCACGACGCGGGGAATGAATCGAGACCAAAAAGAAAACAAGGCCACACTGAGCGGGCCATGGCGAGTATAGGGCGGCACCGTCCAAAAATGACGGGGAAGGCGGAAGGGACACCGGCGCGTCCGAGTCATGGGCGGGCCGGACAGAACGCGCGGGCATAAGAGGAAGGAGGGAGCAGAGTACGTCGGATGCGATCATACCAGCACTAAAGCACCGGATCCCATCAGAACTCCGAAGTTAAGCGTGCTTGGGCGAGAGTAGTACTAGGATGGGTGACCTCCTGGGAAGTCCTCGTGTTGCATTCCCTTTTTTGTTTTTTAAAGAAAAAAAATAGTTTTTTGCCGTCCCTTCGTTATAGTTTCTTGGACTGTTCGGGCCGGCAAGCGTACCGCGTCGGTCCACGTACCGCGACATCCGCGGTCAAACGATACATTTTGCGCCGCACGACGCGGGGAATGAATCGAGACCAAAAAGAAAACAAGGCCACACTTAGCGGGCCATGGCGAGTATAAGGCGGCACCGTCCGAAAATGACGGGGAAGGCGGAAGGGACACCGGCGCGTCCGAGTCATGGGCGGGCTGGACAGAACGCGCGGGCATAAGAGGAAGGAGGGAGCAGAGTATGTCGGATGCGATCATACCAGCACTAAAGCACCGGATCCCATCAGAACTCCGAAGTTAAGCGTGCTTGGGCGAGAGTAGTACTTAGGTATGGGTGACCTCCTCGGAAGTCCTCGTGTTGCATTCCCGTTTTTGTTTTTTTAAAGAAAAAATAGTTTTTGTCGTCCCTTCGTTATAGTTTCTTGGACTGTTCGAGCAGGCAAGCGTACCGCATCGGTTCACGTACCGCGACACCCGCGGTCAAACGATACCTTTTGCGCCGCACGACGCGGGGAATGAATCGAGACCAAAAAGAAAACAAGGCCACACTTAGCGGGCCATGGCGAGTATAGGGCGGCACCGTCCAAAAATGACGGGGAAGGCGGAAGGGACACCGGCGCGTCCGAGTCATGGGCGGGCCGGACAGAACGCGCGGGCATAAGAGGAAGGAGGGAGCAGAGTATGTCGGATGCGATCATACCAGCACTAAAGCACCGGATCCCATCAGAACTCCGAAGTTAAGCGTGCTTGGGCGAGAGTAGTACTAGGATGGGTGACCTCCTGGGAAGTCCTCGTGTTGCATTCCCTTTTTTGTTTTTTAAAGAAAAAAAATAGTTTTTTGCCGTCCCTTCGTTATAGTTTCTTGGACTGTTCAGGCCGGCAAGCGTACCGCGTCGGTTCACGTACCGCGACATCCGCGGCCAAACGATACATTTTGCGCCGCACGACGCGGGGAATGAATCGAGACCAAAAAGAAAACAAGGCCACACTGAGCGGGCCATGGCGAGTATAGGGCGGCACCGTCCAAAAATGACGGGGAAGGCGGAAGGGACACCGGCGCGTCCGAGTCATGGGCGGGCCGGACAGAACGCGCGGGCATAAGAGGAAGGAGGGAGCAAGTAGTCGCATGCGATCATACCAGCACTAAAGCACCAGGATCCCATTCAGAACTCCGAAGTTAAGCGTGCTTGGGCGAGAGTAGTACTAGGATGGTGACCTCCTGGGAAGTCGCTCGTGTTGCATTCCCGTTTTTGTTTTTTAAGAAAAAATAGTTTTTGCCGTCCCTTCGTTATAGTTTCTTGGACTGTTCGGGCCGGCAAGCGTACCGCGTCGGTTCACGTACCGCGACATCCCGCGGTCAAACGATACTATTTGCGCCGCACGACGCGGGAATGAATCGAGACCAAAAGAAAACAAGGCCACACTTAGCGGGCCATGGCGAGTATAAGGCGGCACCGTCCGAAAATGACGGGGAAGGCGGAAGGGACACCGGCGCGTCGAGTCATGGGCGGGCCGGACAGAACGCGCGGGCATAAGAGGAAGGAGGGAGCAGAGTATGTCGGATGCGATCATACCAGCACTAAAGCACCGGATCCCATCAGAACTCCGAAGTTAAGCGTGCTTGGGCGAGAGTAGTACTTAGGATGGGTGACCTCTCGGGAAGTCCTCGTGTTCGCATTCCCGTTTTTGTTTTTTTAAAGAAAAAATAGTTTTGTCCGTCCCTTCGTTATAGTTTCTTGGACTGTTCGAGCCGGCAAGCGTACCGCATCGGTTCACGTACCGCGACACCCGCGGTCAAACGATACATTTTGCACCGCACGACGCGGGGAATGAATCGAGACCAAAAAGAAAACAAGGCCACACTGAGCGGGCCATGGCGAGTATAGGCGGCACCGTCCAAAAATGACGGGGAAGGCGGAAAGGACACCGGCACGTCCGAGTCATGGGCGGGCCGGACAGAACGCGCGGGCATAAGAGGAAGGAGGGAGCAGAGTATGTCGGATGCGATCATACCTAGCACTAAAAGCACCGGATCCCATCAGAACTCCGAAGTTAAGCGTGTTGGGCGAGAGTAGTATTAGGTTGGGTGACCTCCTGGGAAGTCCTCGTGTTGCATTCCGTTTTTTGTTTTTTCAAAGAAAAAATAGTTTTTGCCGTCCCTTCGTTATAGTTTCTTGGACTGTTCGGGCCGGCAAGCGTACCGCGTCGGTTCACGTACCGCGACATCCGCGGTCAAACGATACATTTTGCGCCGCACGACGCGGGGAATGAATCGAGACCAAAAAGAAAACAAGGCCACACTGAGCGGGCCATGGCGAGTATAGGGCGGCACCGTCCAAAAATGACGGGGAAGGCGGAAGGGACACCGGCGCGTCCGAGTCATGGGCGGGCCGGACAGAACGAGCGGGCATAAGAGGAAGGAGGGAGCAGAGTATGTCGGATGCGATCATACCAGCACTAAAGCACAGGATCCCATTAGAACTCCGAAGTTAAGCGTGCTTGGGCGAGAGTAGTACTAGGATGGGTGACCTCCTGGGAAGTCCTCGTGTTGCATTCCCTTTTTTGTTTTTTAAAGAAAAAATAGTTTTTGCCGTCCCTTCGTTATAGTTTCTTGGACTGTTCGGGCCGGCAAGCGTACCACGTCGGTTCACGTACCGCGACATCAGCGGTCAAACGATACATTTTGCGCCGCACGACGCGGGGAATGAATCGAGACCAAAAGAAAACAATGGCCACACTGAGCGGGCCATGGCGAGTATAGGGCGGCACCGTCCAAAAATGACGGGGAAGGCGGAAGGGACACCGGCGCGTCCGAGTCATGGGCGGGCCAGGACAGAACGCGCGGGCATAAGAGGAAGGAGGGAGCAGATTATGTCTGATGCGATCATACCAGCACTAAAGCACCAGGATCCCATCAGAACTCCGAAGTTAAGTCGTGCTTGGGCGAGAGTAGTACTAGGATGGGTGACCTCATGGGAAGTCCTCGTGTTGCATTCCCTTTTTTGTTTTTTAAAGAAAAAATAGTTTTTTGTCGTCCCTTCGTTATAGTTTCTTGGACTGTTCGGGCCGGCAAGCGTACCGCGTCGGTTCACGTAGCCGCGACATCCGCGGTCAAACGATACATTTTGCGCCGCACGACGCGGGGAATGAATCGAGACCAAAAAAAAACAAGGCCACACTGAGCGGGCCATGGCGAGTATAGGGCGGCACCGTCCAAAAATGACGGGGAAGGCGGAAGGGACACCGCGTCCGAGTCATGGGCGGGCCGGACAGAACGCGCGGGCATAAGAGGAAGGAGGGAGCAGAGTACGTCGGATGCGATCATACCAGCACTAAAGCACCGGATCCCATCAGAACTCCGAAGTTAAGCGTGCTTGGGCAGAGTAGTACTAGGATGGGTGACCTCCTGGGAAGTCCTCTGTTGCATTCCCTTTTTTGTTTTTTAAAGAAAAAGTTTTTAGTTTTTAAAGAAAATAGTTTTTCGTCCCTTCGTTATAGTTTCTTGGACTGTTCGGGCCGGCAAGCGTACCGCGTCGGTTCACGTACCGCGACATCCGCGGTCAAACGATACATTTTGCGCCGCACGACGCGGGGAATGAATCGAGACCAAAAAGAAAAAACAAGGCCACACTGAGCGGGCCATGGCGAGTACAGGGCGGCACCGTCCAAAAATGACGGGAAGGCGGAAGGGACACCGGCGCGTCCGAGTCATGGGCGGGCCAGACAGAACGCGCGGGCATAAGAGGAAGGAGGGAGCAGAGTATGTCAGATGCGATCATACCAGCACTAAATCACCGGATCCCATCACAAGTCCGAAGTTAAGCGTGCTTTGGCGAGAGTAGTACTAGGATGGGTGACCTACTGGGAAGTGCCTAGTGTTTCATTCCCTTTTTTGTTTTTTTAAAGAAAAAATAGTTTTGTCGTCCCTTCGTTATAGTTTCTTGGACTGTTCGGGCCGGCAAGCGTACCGCGTCGGTTCACGTACCGCGACATCCGCGGTGAAACGATACTTTTTGCGCCGCACGACGCAGGGAATGAATCGAGACCAAAAAGAAAGCAAGGCCACACTGAGCGGGCCATGGCGAGTATAGGGCGGCACCGTCCAAAAATGACGGGGAAGGCGGAAGGGACACCGGCGCGTCCGAGTCAAGGGCGGGCCGGACAGAACGCGCGGGCATAAGAGATAGGAGGGAGCAGAGTATGTTGGATGCGATCATACCAACACTAGAGCACCGGATCCCATCAGAATTCTGAAGTCAAGCGTGCTTGGCCGAGAGTAGTACTAGGATGGGTGACCTCCTAGGAAGTTCTCGTGTTGCATTCCCTTTTTTGGTTTTTTAAAGAAAAAATACTTTTTGTCGTCCCTTTCGTTATAGTTTCTTGGACTGTTCGTGCCGGCAAGCGTACCGTGTCGGTTCACGTACCGCGACATCCGCGGTCAAACAATACATTTTGCGCCGCACGACGCGGGGAATGAATCGAGACCAAAAAGAAAACAAGGCCACACTTAGCGGGCCATGGCGAGTATAAGGCGGCACCGTCCAAAAATGACGGGGAAGGCGGAAAGGACACCGGCGCGTCCGAGTCATGGGCGGGCCGGACAGAACGCGCGGGCATAAGAGGAAGGAGGGAGCAGAGTATGTCGGATGCGATCATACCAACACTAAAGCACCGGATCCCATCAGAACTCCGAAGTTAAGCGTGGTTGGGCGAGAGTAGTATTAGGTTGGGTGACCTCCTGGGAAGTCCTCGTGTTGCATTCCGGTTTTTGTTTTTTTAAAGAAAAAATAGTTTTTGTCGTCCCTTCGTTATAGTTTCTTGGACTGTTCGGGCCGGCAAGCGTACCGCATCGGTTCACGTACCGCGACACCCGCGGTCAAACGATACATTTTGCGCCGCAGGACGCGGGGAATGAATCGAGACCAAAAAGAAAACAAGGCCACACTGAGCGGGCCATGGCGAGTATAAGGCGGCACCGTCCAAAAATGACGGGGAAGGCGGAAGGGACACCGGCGCGTCCGAGTCATGGGCGGGCCGGACAGAACGCGCGGGCATGTCGGATGCGATCATACCAGCACTAAAGCATCGGATCCCATTAGAACTCCAAAGTTAAGCGTGCTTGGGCGAGAGTAGTACTAGGATGGGTGACCTCCTGGGAAGTCCTCGTGTTGCATTCTTTTTTTTGTACTTTAAAGAAAAAATAGTTTTTGTCGTCCCTTCGTTATAGTTTCTTGGACTGTTCGGGCCGGCAAGCGTACCGCGTCGGTTCACGTACCGCGACATCCGCGGTCAAACGATACATTTTGCGCCGCACGACGCGGGGAATGAATCGAGACCAAAAAGAAAACATGGCCACACTGAGCGGGCCATGGCGAGTATAGGGCGGCACCGTCCAAAAATGACGGGGAAGGCGGAAGGGACACCGGCGCGTCCGAGTCATAGGCGGGCCAGACAGAACGTGCGGGCATAAGAGGAAGGAGGGAGCAGATTATGTTTGATGCGATCATACCAGCACTAAAGCACCAGATCCCATCAGAACTCCGAAGTTAAGCATGCTTGGGCGAGAGTACTACTAGGATGGGTGACCTCCTGGGAAGTCCTCGTGTTGCATTCCCTTTTTTGTTTTTTTGAAGAAAAAATAGTTTTTGTGTCTTTGTCGTCACTTCGTTATAGTTTCTTGGACTGTTCGGGCCGGCAAGCGTACCGCGTCGGTTCACGTAGCGCGACCTCCGCGGTCAACCGATACATTTTGCGCCGCACGACGCGGGGAATGAATCGAGACCAAAAAGAAAACAAGGCCACACTGAGCGGGCCATGGCGAGTATAAGGCGGCACCGTCCAAAAATGACGGGGAAGGCGGAAGGGATACCAGCGCGTCCGAGTCATGGGCGGGCCGAACAGAACGCGAGGGCATAAGAGGAAGGAGGGAGCTAAGTACGCCGGATGCGATCATACCAACACTAAAGCACTGGATCCCATCAGAACTCCGAAGTTAAGCGTGCTTGGGCAAGAGTAGTATTAGGATGGGTGACCTCCTGGGAAGTCCTCTTGTTGCATTCCCTTTTTTGTTTTTTAAAGAAAAAATAGTTTTTGTTGCATTCCCTTTTTTGTTTTTTTAAAGAAAAAATAGTTTTTATCGTCCCTTCGTTATAGTTTCTTGGACTGTTCGGGCCGGCAAGCGTACCACATTGGTTCACCTACCGCGACATCCGCGGTCAAACGGTACATTTTGCGCCGCACGACGCGGGGAATGAATCGAGACCAAAAAGAAAAAACAAGGCCACACTGAGCGGGCCATGGCGAGTACAGGGCGGCACCGTCCAAAAATGACGCGGAAGGCGGAACGGACACCGGCGCGTCCGAGTCATGGGCGGGCCAGACAGAACGCGCGGGCATAAGAGGAAGGAGGGAGCAGAGTATGTCAGATGCGATCATACCAGCACTAAATCACCGGATCCCATCACAAGTCCGAAGTTAAGCGTGCTTTGGCGAGAGTAGTACTAGGATGGGTGACCTACTGGGAAGTGCTAGTGTTTCATTCCCTTTTTTGTTTTTTTAAAGAAAAAATAGTTTTGTCGTCCCTTCGTTACAGTTTCTTGGACTGTTCGGGCCGGCAAGCGTACCGCGTCGGTTCACGTACCGCGACATCCGCGGTGAAACGATACTTTTTGCGCCGCACGACGCAGGGAATGAATCGAGACCAAAAAGAAAGCAAGGCCACACTGAGCGGGCCATGGCGAGTATAGGGCGGCACCGTCCAAAAATGACGGGGAAGGCGGAAGGGACACCGGCGCGTCCGAGTCAAGGGCGGGCCGGACAGAACGCGCGGGCATAAGAGATAGGAGGGAGCAGAGTATGTTGGATGCGATCATACCAACACTAGAGCACCGGATCCCATCAGAATTCTGAAGTCAAGCGTGCTTGGCCGAGAGTAGTACTAGGATGGGTGACCTCCTAGGAAGTTCTCGTGTTGCATTCCCTTTTTTGGTTTTTAAAGAAAAAATACTTTTTGTCGTCCTTTCGTTATAGTTTCTTGGACTGTTCGTGCCGGCAAGCGTACCGTGTCGGTTCACGTACCGCGACATCCGCGGTCAAACAATACATTTTGCGCCGCACGACGCGGGGAATGAATCGAGACCAAAAAGAAAACAAGGCCACACTTAGCGGGCCATGGCGAGTATAAGGCGGCACCGTCCAAAAATGACGGGGAAGGCGGAAGGGACACCGGCGCGTCCGAGTCATGGGCGGGCCGGACAGAACGCGCGGGCATAAGAGGAAGGAGGGAGCAGAGTATGTCGGATGCGATCATACTAGCACTAAAGCACCGGATTCCATCAGAACTCCGAAGTTAAGCGTGGTTGGGCGAGAGTAGTATTAGGTTGGGTGACCTCCTGGGAAGTCCTCGTGTTGCATTCCGGTTTTTGTTTTTTTAAAGAAAAAATAGTTTTTGTCGTCCCTTCGTTATAGTTTCTTCGACTGTTCGGGCCGGCAAGCGTACCGTATCGGTTCACGTACCGCGACACCCGCGGTCAAACGATACATTTTGCGCCGCAGGACGCGGGGAATGAATCGAGACCAAAAAGAAAACAAGGCCACACTGAGCGGGCCATGGCGAGTATAAGGCGGCACCGTCCAAAAATGACGGGGAAGGCGGAAGGGACACCGGCGCGTCCGAGTCATGGGCGGGCCGGACAGAACGCGCAGGCATGTCGGATGCGATCATACCAGCACTAAAGCATCGGATCCCATTAGAACTCCAAAGTTAAGCGTGCTTGGGCGAGAGTAGTACTAGGATGGGTGACCTCCTGGGAAGTCCTCGTGTTGCATTCTTTTTTTTTGTACTTTAAAGAAAAAATAGTTTTTGTCGTCCCTTCGTTATAGTTTCTTGGACTGTTCGGGCCGGCAAGCGTACCGCGTCGGTTCACGTACCGCGACATCCGCGGTCAAACGATACATTTTGCGCCGCACGACGCGGGGAATGAATCGAGACCAAAAAGAAAACATGGCCACACTGAGCGGGCCATGGCGAGTATAGGGCGGCACCGTCCAAAAATGACGGGGAAGGCGGAAGGGACACCGGCGCGTCCGAGTCATAGGCGGGCCAGACAGAACGTGCGGGCATAAGAGGAAGGAGGGAGCAGATTATGTTTGATGCGATCATACCAGCACTAAAGCACCGGATCCCATCAGAACTCCGAAGTTAAGCATGCTTGGGCGAGAGTACTACTAGGATGGGTGACCTCCTGGGAAGTCCTCGTGTTGCATTCCCTTTTTTGTTTTTTTGAAGAAAAAATAGTTTTTGTGTCTTTGTCGTCACTTCGTTATAGTTTCTTGGACTGTTCGGGCCGGCAAGCGTACCGCGTCGGTTCACGTAGCGCGACATCCGCGGTCAAACGATACATTTTGCGCCGCACGACGCGGGGAATGAATCGAGACCAAAAAGAAAACAAGGCCACACTGAGCGGGCCATGGCGAGTATAAGGCGGCACCGTCCAAAAATGACGGGGAAGGCGGAAGGGATACCAGCGCGTCCGAGTCATGGGCGGGCCGAACAGAACGCGAGGGCATAAGAGGAAGGAGGGAGCTAAGTATGCCGGATGCGATCATACCAACACTAAAGCACTGGATCCCATCAGAACTCCGAAGTTAAGCGTGCTTGGGCGAGAGTAGTATTAGGATGGGTGACCTCCTGGGTTCTCTTGTTGCATTCCCTTTTTTGTTTTTTAAAGAAAAAATAGTTTTTGTTGCATTCCCTTTTTTGTTTTTTTAAAGAAAAAATAGTTTTTATCGTCCCTTCGTTATAGTTTCTTGGACTGTTCGGGCCGGCAAGCGTACCACATTGGTTCACCTACCGCGACATCCGCGGTCAAACGATACATTTTGCGCCGCACGACGCGGGGAATGAATCGAGACCAAAAAGAAAAAACAAGGCCACACTGAGCGGGCCATGGCGAGTATAGGGCGGCACCGTCCAAAATTGACGCGGAAGGCGGAACGGACACCGGCGCGTCCGAGTCATGGGCGGGCCAGACAGAACGCGCAGGCATAAGAGGAAGGAGGGAGCAGAGTATGTCAGATGCGATCATACCAGCACTAAATCACCGGATCCCATCACAAGTCCGAAGTTAAGCGTGCTTTGGCGAGAGTAGTACTAGGATGGGTGACCTACTGGGAAGTGCTAGTGTTTCATTCCCTTTTTTGTTTTTTTAAAGAAAAAATAGTTTTGTCGTCCCTTCGTTACAGTTTCTTGGACTGTTCGGGCCGGCAAGCGTACCGCGTCGGTTCACGTACCGCGACATCCGCGGTGAAACGATACTTTTTGCGCCGCACGACGCGGGGAATGAATCGAGACCAAAAAGAAAGCAAGGCCACACTGAGCGGGCCATGGCGAGTATAGGGCGGCACCGTCCAAAAATGACGGGGAAGGCGGAAGGGACACCGGCGCGTCCGAGTCAAGGGCAGGCCGGACAGAACGCGCGGGCATAAGAGATAGGAGGGAGCAGAGTATGTTGGATGCGATCATACCAACACTAGAGCACCGGATCCCATCAGAATTCTGAAGTCAAGCGTGCTTGGCCGAGAGTAGTACTAGGATGGGTGACCTCCTACGAAGTTCTCGTGTTGCATTCCCTTTTTTGGTTTTTTAAAGAAAAAATACTTTTTGTCGTCCCTTCGTTATAGTTTCTTGGACTGTTCGTGCCGGCAAGCGTACCGTGTCGGTTCACGTACCGCGACATCCGCGGTCAAACGATTCATTTTGCGCCGCACGACGCGGGGAATAAATCGAGACCAAAAAGAAAACAAGGCCACACTGAGCGGGCCATGGCGAGTATAGGGTGGCACCATCCAAAAATGACGGGGAAGGCGGAAGGGACACAGGCGCGTCCGAGTCATGGGCGAGCCGGACAGAACGCGCGGGCATAATAGGAAGGAGGGAGCAGAGTATGTCGGATGTGATCATGCCAGCCCTACAGCACCGAATCCCATCAGAACTCTAAAGTTAAGCGTGCTTGGGCGAGAGTAGCACTAGGATGGGTGACCTCCTGGGAAGTCCTCGTGTTGCATTCCCTTTTTTTTATAGAAAAAATAGTTTTTGTCGTCCCTTCGTTATAGTTTCTTGGACTGTTCGTGCCGGCAAGCGTACCGTGTCGGTTCACGTACCGCGACATCTGCGGTCAAACGATACATTTTGCTCCGCACGACGCGAGGAATGAATCGAGACCAAAAAGAAAACAAGGCCACACTTAGCGGGCCATGGCGAGTATAAGGCGGCACCGTCCAAAAATGACGGGGAAGGCGGAAGGGACACCGGCGCGTCCGAGTCATGGGCGGGCCGGACAGAACGCGCGAGCATAAGAGGAAGGAGGGAGCAGAGTATGTCGGATACGATCATACTAGCACTAAAGCACCGGATTCCATCAGAACTCCGAAGTTAAGCGTGGTTGGGCGAGAGTAGTATTAGGTTGGGTGACCTCCTGGGAAGTCCTCGTGTTGCATTCCGGTTTTTGTTTTTTTAAAGAAAAAATAGTTTTTGTCGTCCCTTCGTTATAGTTTCTTCGACTGTTCGGGCCGGCAAGCGTACCACATCGGTTCACGTACCGCGACACCCGCGGTCAAACGATACATTTTGCACCGCAGGACGCGGGGAATGAATCGAGACCAAAAAGAAAACAAGACCACACTGAGCGGGCCATGGCGAGTATAAGGCGGCACCGTCCAAAAATGACGGGGAAGGCGGAAGGGACACCGGCGCGTCCGAGTCATAGGCGGGCCAGACAGAACGTGCGGGCATAAGAGGAAGGAGGGAGCAGATTATGTTTGATGCGATCATACCAGCACTAAAGCACCGGATCCCATCAGAACTCCGAAGTTAAGCATGCTTGGGCGACAGTACTACTAGGATGGGTGACCTCCTCGGAAGTCCTCGTGTTGCATTCCCTTTTTTGTTTTTTTGAAGAAAAAATAGTTTTTGTGTCTTTGTCGTCACTTCGTTATAGTTTCTTGGACTGTTCGGGCCGGCAAGCGTACCGCGTCGGTTCACGTAGCGCGACATCCGCGGTCAAACGATACATTTTGCGCCGCACGACGCGGGGAATGAATCGAGACCAGAAAGAAAATAAGGCCACACTGAGCGGGCCATGGCGAGTATAAGGCGGCACCGTCCAAAAATGACGGGGAAGGCGGAAGGGATACCAGCGCGTCCGAGTCATGGGCGGGCCGAACAGAACGCGAGGGCATAAGAGGAAGGAGGGAGCTAAGTATGCCGGATGCGATCATACCAGCACTAAAGCACTGGATCCCATCAGAACTCCGAAGTTAAGCGTGCTTGGGCGAGAGTAGTATTAGGATGGGTGACCTCCTGGGAAGTTCTCTTGTTGCATTCCCTTTTTTGTTTTTTAAAGAAAAAATAGTTTTTGTTGCATTCCCTTTTTTGTTTTTTTAAAGAAAAAATAGTTTTTATCGTCCCTTCGTTATAGTTTCTTGGACTGTTCGCGCCGGCAAGCGTACCACATTGGTTCACCTACCGCGACATCCGCGGTCAAACGATACATTTTGCGCCGCACGACGCGGGGAATGAATCGAGACCAAAAAGAAAAAACAAGGCCACACTGAGTGGGCCATGGCGAGTATAGGTCGGCACCGTCCAAAAATGACGCGGAAGGCGGAACGGACACCGGCGCGTCCGAGTCATGGGCGGGCCAGACAGAACGCGCGGGTATAAGAGGAAGGAGGGAGCAGAGTATGTTAGATGCGATCATACCAGCACTAAATCACCGGATCCCATCAGAAGTCCAAAGTTAAGCGTTCTTGGGCGAGAGTAGTACTAGGATGGGTGACCTACTGGGAAGTCCTAGTGTTTCATTCCCTTTTTTGTTTTTTAAAGAAAAAAAAGTTTTGTCGTCCCTTCGTTACAGTTTCTTGGACTGTTCGGGCTGGCAAGCGTACCGCGTCGGTTCACGTACCGCGACATCCGCGGTGAAACGATACTTTTTGTGCCGCACAACGCGGGGAATGAATCGAGGCCAAAAAGAAAGCAAGGCCACACTGAGCGGGCCATGGCGAGTATATGGCGGCACCGTCCAAAAATGACGGGGAAGGCGGAAGGGACACCGGCGCGTCTGAGTCATGGGCGGGCCGGACAGAACGTGCGGGCATAAGAGGAAGGAGGGAGCAGATTGTGTCGGATGCGATCATACCAGCACTAAAGCACCGGATCCCATCAGAACTCCCAAGTTAAGTGGGCTTGGGCGAGAGTAGTACTATGATGGGTGACCTCCTGGGAAGTCCTCGTGTTGCATTCCCTTTTTTGTTTTTTAAAGAAAAAATAGTTTTTGTCGTCCCTTCGTTATAGTTTCTTGAACTGTTCGGGCCGGCAAGCGTACCGCGTCGGTTCACGTATCGCGACATCTGCGGTCAAACGATATATTTTGCGCCGCACGACGCAGGGAATGAATTGAGACCAAAAAGAAAACAAGGCCACACTGAGCGGGCCATGGCGAGTATAGGGCAGCACCGTACAAAAATGACGGGCAAGGCGGAAGGGACACTGGCGCGTCCGAGTCATGGGCGGGCCGGACAGAACGCGCGGGCATAAGAGGAAGGAGGGAGCAGAGTATGTCGGATGCAATCATACCAGCACTAAACCGCCAGATCCCATCAGAACTCCGAAGCTAAGCGTGCTTGGGCGAGAGTAGTACTAGGATGGGTGACCTCCTGGGAAGTCCTCGTGTTGCATTCCCTTTTTTGTTTTTTTTAAAGAAAAAATAGTTTTTGTCGTCCCTTCGTTGTAGTTTCTTGGACTGTTCGGGCCGGCAAGCGTACCGCATCGGTTCACATACCGCGACATCCGCGGTGAAACGATACATTTTGCGCCAAACAACGCGGGGAATGAATCGAGACCAAAAAGAAAACAAAGCCACACTGAGCGGGCCATGGCGAGTATAGGGCGGCACCGTCCAAAAATGACGGGGAAGGCGGAAGGGACACCGGCGCGTCCGAGTCATGGGCGGGCCGGACAGAACGCGCGGGCATAAGAGGAAGGAGGGAGCAGAGTATGTCGGATGCGATCATACCAGCACTAAAGCACCAGTTCCCATCAAAACTCTAAAGTTAAGCGTGCTTGGGCGAGAGTAGTACTAGGATGGTTGACCTCCTAGGAAGTCCTCGTGTTGCATTCCCTTTTTTGTTTTTTGAAAGAAATAATAGTTTTTGTCGTCCCTTCGTTATAGTTTCTTGGACTGTTCGGGCCGGCAAGCGTACCGCGTCAGTTCACGTACCGCGACATCCGCGGTCAAACGATACATTTTGCGGCGCACCACGCGGGGAATGAATCGAGACCAAAAAGAAAACAAGGCCACACTGAGCGAGCCATGGCGAGTATAGGGCGGCACCGTCCAAAAATGACCGAAAAGGCGGAAGGGACACCGGCGCGTCCGAGTCATGGGCGGGCCGGACAGAACGCGCGGGCATAAGAGGAAGGAGGGAGCCAAGTATGTCGGATGCGATCATACGAGCACTAAAGCACCGGATCCCATCAGAACTCCAAAGTTAACCGTGCTTGGGCGAGAGTAGTACTAGGATGGGTGACCTCCGGGAAGTCCTCGTGTTGCATTTCCTTTATTGTTTTTTTAAAGAAAAAATAGTTTTTGTTGTCCCTTCGTTATAGTTTCTTGGACTGTTCGGGCCGGCAAGCGTACCGCGTCGGTTCACGTACCGCGGCATCCGCGATGAAACGATACATTTTGCGCTGCACGACGTGGGGAATGAATCGAGACCAAAAAGAAAACAAGGCCACACTGAGCGGGCCATGGCGAGTATAGGGCAGCACCGTCCAAAAATGACGGGGAAGGCGGAAGGGACACCGGCGCGTCGGAGTCATGGGCGGGCCGGACAGAACGCGCGGGCATAAGAGGTAGGAGGGAGCATGGTATGTCGGATGCGATCATACCAGCACTAGAGCACCGGATCCCATGAGAAATCCGAAGTTAAGCGTGCTTGGCCGAGAGTAGTACTAGGATGGGTGACCTCCTAGGAAGTTCTCATGTTGCATTCCCTTTTTTATTTTTTTAACAAAAAAATAGTTTTTATCGTCGCTTCATTATAGTTTCTTGGACTGTTCGGGCCGGCAAGCGTACCGCGTCGGTTCACGTACCGCGACATCTGCGGTCAAACGATACATTTTGCGCCGCACGACGCGGGGAATGAATCGAGACCAAAAAGAAAACAAGGCCACACTGAGCGGGCCATGGCGACTATAGGGCGGCACCGTCCAAAAATGACGGGGAAGGCAGAAGGGACACGGGCGCGTCCGAGTCATGGGCGGGCCGGACAGAACGCGCGGGCATAAGAGGAAGGAGGGAGCAGAGTATGTCTGATGCGATCATACCAGCACTAAAGCACCGGATCCCATCAGGACTCCGTAGTTAAGAGTGCTTGGGCGAGAGTAGTACTAGGATGGGTGACCTCCTGGGAAGTCCTCATGTTGCATTCCCTTTTTTGTTTTTTTAAAGAAAAAATAGTTTTTGTCATCCCTTCGTTATAGTTTCTTGGCCTGTTCGGGCCGGCAAGCGTACCGCGTCGGTTCACGTACCGCGACTTCCGCGGTCAAACGATACATTTTGCGCCGCATGATGCGGGGAATGAATCGAGACCAAAAAGAAAACAAGGCCACACTGAGCGGGCCATGGCGAGTATAAGGCGGCACCGTCCAAAAAGGACGGGGAAGGCGGAAGGGACACCGACGCGTCCGAGTCATGGGCGGGCCGGACAGAACGCGTGGGCATAAGAGGAAGGAGGGAGCAGAGTATGTCGGATGCGATCATACCAGCACTAAAGCACCGGATCCCATCAGAACTCCGAAGCTAAGCGTGCTTGGGTGAGAGTAGTACTAGGATGGGTGACCTCTTGGCAAGTCCTCGTGTTGCATTCCCTTTTTTATTTTTTTAAAGAAAAAATAGTTTTTGTCGTCCCTTCGTTGTAGTTTCTTGGACTGTTCGGGCCGGCAAGCGTATCGCGTCGGTTCACGTACCGCGACATCCGCGGTCAAACGATACATTTTGCGCCAAACGACGCGGGGAATGAATCGAGACAAAAAAGAAAACAAGGCCACACTGAGCGGGCCATGGCGAGTATAGGGCGGCACCGTCCAAAAATGACGGGGAAGGCGGAAGGGACACCGGCGCGTCCGAGTCATGGGCGGGCCGGACAGAACGCGCGGGCATAAGAGGAAGGAGGGAGCAGAGTATGTCGGATGCGATCATACCAGCACTAATGCACCAGATCCCATCAGAACTCTGAAGTTAAGCGTGCTTGGGCGAGAATAGTACTAGGATGGGTGACCTCCTGGGAATTCCTCGTGTTGCATTCCCTTTTTTGTTTTTTAAATAAAAAATAGTTTTTGTCATCCCTTCGTTATAGTTTCTTGGACTGTTCGGGCCGGCAAGCGTACCGCGGTTCACGTACCGCGACATCCGCGGTCAAACGATACATTTTGCGCCGCACGACGCGGGGAATGAATCGAGACCAAAAAGAAAACAAGGCCACACTGAGCGGGCCATGGCGAGTATAGGGCGGCACCGTCCAAAAATGACGGGGAAGGCGGAAGGGACACCGGCGCGTCCAAGTCATGGGCGGGCCGGACAGAATGCGCGCGCATAAGAGGAAAGAGGGAGCAGAGTATGTCGGATGCGATCATACCAGCACTAAAGCACCGGATCCCATCAGAACTCCGAAGTTAAGCGTGTTGGGCGAGAGTAGTACTAGGATGGGTGACCTCCTGAGAAGTCCTCGTGTTGCATTCCTGTCGACGAAATGTGGTCGATAGTCTACCGAGGGGTATGCCCAAGGTAGTAGATTGAGCGGTGGAGGCGTACGAGACGTCTGCAAAGCGTAAACACAGGGACGAGAGACGGCGATTTAGATAGGTTCGGGCCGGCAAGTCGCCATAATACCCTACATCCTATGTTTTGGTGGCTGGTTTGTATTGATGGATTGGAATATGGCGTGTGTTTGGAGGGTTCCCTGCTCGCCTTATATAGCCGGGGAGCAGGGTTACAACTTGCCGAATACTAACAGATTACAGTCGGTTCCTTTTGGCAAGGAATCCGGGTCTATCTATTCGGATCTTCCTTGTCGAGCAAGTCATCAGGAGAGTCCTTGGCGACTGCGACGGCCTGGTCGTGGGCCGCAAGGCCTTCTGGTTGGGCCATATCTGTAGAAGAGCCCAAGTCATGCCATGGGGGTATACGGGCGTAATATCCCCACAGCTAGTCCCCGAGCACTTTGCATCCATTGCGTTGGGCGTCGTGAAGTCTTCCGAGCAGGTCTGGTCTGGTCACACGTCTGTGAGGGTGTCTTCCGACCAGGTCACCTGGTCACGGTTGCACTTGTAGTAGGCTTCCGACCAGGTTAAGCTGGTCGTGAACGTAGCAGCGAGAGCTGCAGTCGAAGTGCAACCGTGTTGAGTATTCTGCGTCGTCCTGCAAAAAGGGATGCAAGGTGCTACAAGAAAAATTTTGAAGATCTTTCATCTGGTGAAGTGTATCCACTTTGGACGTAGCTAGACACCAGTAGCCGATGGCGTTCCGGTCGAAGTCCGAGCTAGTCCATATCAAACTGCAAAAGAAAAAGATGAACGATACATTCACCGCTAGGTGAAGTGTATCCACTTGGAGCTTGCAAGACTATAAGGAACAACGTGGTCCTAGTAGAAGTCTGTGCAAGTCCAACTTGACGGAGCGTCCTTGAAATGTTAGAGAAAAAGAAAATACATTCACCGCAAGGTGAAGTGTATCCACTTAGTCCCCGAGCTTGGTAGTAGGTGTTGAAGACACGTGGTGCAGAGCTTGTAGAGCATTTAGCAAGTGCCCCGATGAGCTGCCCAAAATCAGCACCCTGATCCGAACAGCATGGAGCGACTTGATGCACACCGGCGACGAGTGAAGGCGATGACAAGCCTGGTCGACAACGGTCAAAGGCGGCGACGAGCGAAGGCGGCGGGCGAAGACGATGACAAGCAAAGGCGGCGACAAACGAAGGCGGCGGGCGAAGACGACGACGAGCGAAGGTGGCGATGAGCCCAGTTGACGGTGCGTGAAGATCTGGTCGATGAACCTGGTCGGCGACGGGTTGATGAACCTATGACCTTCTGCTTAGGAAACAGAAGACAACGATGAATGATGGCGGCAGCGAGCAAAAACGGCGACGAATGATGGTGACGGTGAACGAAGACGACGATGAACGAAGACGGCGAGGAGCGAAGGCAGCGACGAGCGAAGGCGAAGTCCCCGAGCCTGGTCGGCGACGAACGAAGGTGAGGTCCCCGAGCCTGGACGGCGACGAGGGAAGGCGACGATGAGCGACGGCGGCGACGAGCGAAGGCGACGACGAGCGAAGGCGGCGACGAGCCCAGTCGGCGACGAACGAAGGCGGTGACAAGCCTGGTCGGAGACGAGCGAAGGCGGCGAGGAGCCTAGTCGACGATGAGCAAAGACGACGACGAGCGAAGGCGGAGACGACGAGCGAAGGTGGCGACGAGCGACGACGGTGACGAACTAAGGCGGCGACGAGCCTGGTCGGAGACGAGCGAAGGCGGTGAGGAGCGAAGGCAAAGTCCCCGAGCCTGGATGGCGACGAGCGAAGGCGAATTCCTCGAGCCTGGTCGGTGATGAGCGAAGGCGAAGTCCCCGAGCCTGGTCGGCGACGAACGAAGGCGAGGTCCCCGAGCCTGGACGGCGACGAGGGAAGACGACGATGAGCGACGGTGGCAACGAGCGAAGGCGGCGACGAGCCCGGTTGACGACGAACGAAGGCTGTGACAAGCCTGGTCAGAGACGAGCGAAGGCGGCGAGGAGCCTGGTCGACGATGAGCGAAGACGACGACGAGCGAAGGCGGCGACGATGAGCGAAGGCGACGGCGAGCGACGACGACGACGAATGAAGGCGGTGACGAGCCTGGTCGGAGACGAGCGAAGGCGGTGAGGAGCAAAGGCGAAGTCCCCGAGCCTGGATGGCGACGAGCGAAGGCGAAGTCCCCAAGCCTGGTCGGCGGCAAGCGACTGCGGCGACGAGCTTGGTCGACGACGAGCGACGGCGGCGACGTGCAAAGGCGGCGACGAGCCTGGTCGACGACGAGCGACGGCGGCGACGGGCGAAGGCAGTGACGAGCCCGGTTGACGACGGGTGAAGACGACGATGAGTGAAGGCGGTGAGGAGCCGGGTCAACGTCGAGCGAAAGCGACGACGAGCGAAGGCGAAGTCCCCGGGCCTGTATGGCGACGAGCGAAGGCGAAGTCCCCGAGCCCGGTTGGCGACGAGCGAAGGCGAAATCCCCGAGCCTGGTCGGCGGCGAGCGACGGCAGCAACGGGCGAAGGCGGCGACGAGCCTGGTCGACGACGAGCGACGGCGGCGACAGGCGAAGGCGGCGACGAGCCTGGTCGACGACGAGCGACGGCGGTGACAGGCGAAGGCGGCGCCGAGCCTGGTCGACGACGAGCGAAGGCGGCTACGAGTCGGGTCGACGACGGGCGACGGCGGCGACGAGCGAATGCGGCGACGAGCCTGGTCGACGACGAGGGACGACGAAGTCCTCGAGCTTCAGCGACGAGCGAAGGCGAAGTCCCTGAAAAATAAATCTGGAGAGCAGTAGTACATGATGATGTACAAATAAAATATGGAGAAAAACCAGTAGCGAAGGATGACTGCAGTTTGACGAAGTCCCTGAGCTTCAGAGGGAGACATGGAGTGTCTGGAGACGGAGATGAAGCCGGCCGCGGAGGCCTTTGTCGCCGATGTGGAACTTTTCGCTGCCGGGAAGCCATGGAGTGTAACATAGGAGAGTAGTCTGTAAATAGACTCTTGGGCAAATAGAGGCAAAACTTGTAGCGAGTCGGTGTGTTTTGCATATTCCCCGAATTCCGCAGACCCAATAGCCGTGAGTCGTAGCGATGAACAGTTCCGCCTTGGGTTATCCCAGGATCCGTAGCGTAGAGCGCGGAGCTCGTTTGCGCGTAGGAGTCAAGGGCGTCGCCCAAGGAACCGCTGCTGGCATCCCATAGAGCAGAGGTCAGGCGCTCGTGCACGCGTAGGGAGGTACCAAGGACAGGGTCTTTTCTGAGAGGCTCGATCGTGGCGTGACCTGGGCGAATGGAGACCGTTCGTCGAGCGCGTGGGTAGCGCAAATGCAAGCGCTAAGCGTGTAGCCTCAGAATTCTCAGCCCAAGTTAGCCTTTCCTTCGTAGCGCAGAGGGCAGGCGGTCATGCACGCGTAGAGAGGTCGGGACGTCCCTTGGGAGAGCTGTTGGCCACCGTAGCGCAGAGGGCAGGCGCTCATGCATGCGTCCGATGGTGACAACAGCCCCGGCTCTGAGTTTTCGTTGGCATCAGTCAGGCTGCTTGGAGACCGCATGGAGAACGAGCGCGTAACGGCGCGTATACAGGCACTGGACGTATAGCCTTGGAGGTCTCAGCCCAAGCTTAGCCTTCCCTTCATAGCGCAGAGGGCAGGCGCTCATGCACGCGTAGAGAGGTCAGGACGTCACTTTGGAGGAATACTGGCCGCCATAGCGCAGAGGGCAGGCGCTCATGCACGCGTCCGGCGGTGGCAGTAGCCCCGGCTCTAAAACTCCATCAGCATCAGCTAGGCTATTTGGAGAGATCGACGAGTCGTTTGGAGAGGTCGGCGAGTCATTTGGCGAAGACGGCAACGAGCCTGGTTGATAATGTTGGTCGACGACGATCGACGGCGGCGATGGGCGAAGGCGGCGACGATCCTGGTTGACGACGAGCGACGGCGGCGACGATCCTGGTTGACGATGAGCGACGGCAGCGACGGGCAAAGGCGACGACGAAGGCGGCGACGACGAGCGACGGCAGCGACGGGCGAAGGTCATGACGAAGGTGGCGACGATCCTGGTTGACGTCGAGCGACGGCGGCGAGCCCGGTTGATGACGAGCGACGGCGGCGACGGACGAAGGCGGTGGCAAAGGCCGCGGCGATCCTGGTCGATGACGAGCGACGGCGGCGACGGGCGAAGATGACGACGAAGGCGGCGGCAATCCTGGTCGATGACGAGCGACGGCGGCGACGGGCGAAGACGACGACGAAGGCGGCGGCGATCCTGGTCGATCACGAGCGATGACGGCGACGGGCGAAGACGACGACGAAGGCAGCGGCGATCCTAGTCGATGATGAGCGATGACGGCGATGGGTGACGACAGCGACGAGTGAAGGCGGCAACGAGCCGGATGTAGATCCGATCTTGGGCGGCGGGCGGGTTGGCGACGAGCCCGGTTGACGATGAGCGAAGGCGGCGACGAAGGTGGCGATGAAGGCGGCGACGATCCTGGTCGACGACGAGCGACGACGGCGATGTTGATGTAGTCGGTGATCCTCTTGTTGGCCGGTCGATGGCCTCGACCAGGTCGCCGCGGCGGATGGATCTTGGCGCGCATGGCGCTGGCGCGATGGCGCGATGGATGGACGGCGCGGCGTCCGGCGCAGGAAACTGCGCGGGTTCCACGATCTCCGGAGCGAAGACGACGTCGCTGATGGTCCAGATGATAGATCCGATCTGGAAGGAGACGCCGGGCTCGGGAGGATCATGGGGTCAAGGAAGATGACCGCTTGGCAAATCATGGTGTCGTAGCACACACCCCCTTCCTGGCGCGCCAAATGTTGACGAAATGTGGTCGATAGTCTACCGAGGGGTATGCCCAAGGTAGTAGATTGAGCAGTGGAGGCGTGCGAGACATCTGCAAAGCGTAAACACAGGGACGAGAGACGGCGATTTAGACAGGTTCGGGCCGACAAGTCTCCATAATACCCTACGTCCTGTGTTTTGGTGGATGGTTTGTATGGATGGATTGGAATATGGCGTGTGTTTGGAGGGGATCCCTACTCGCCTTATATAGCCGAGGAGCAGGGTTACAACTTGCCGAATCCTAACAGATTACAATCGGTTCCTTTTGGCAAGGAATCCGGGTCTATCTATTCGGATCTTCCTTGTCGAGCAAGTCATCAGGAGAGTCCTTGGCGGTTGCGACGGCTTGGTCGCGGGACGCAAGGCCTTCTGGTTGGGCCGTATCTGTAGAAGAGCCCAAGTCGTGCCATGGGGGTATACGGGCGTAATATCCCCACAATTCCCTTTTCTGTTTTTTTAAAGAAAAAATAGTTTTTGTCGTCCCTTCGTTATAGTTTCTTGGACTGTTCGGGCCGGCAAGCGTACCGCGTCGGTTCACGTACCGCGACATCCGCGGTCAAATGATACATTTTGCGCCGCACGATGCGGGGAATGAATCGAGACCAAAAAGAAAACAAGGCCACACTGAGCGGGCCATGGCGAGTATAGGGCGTCACCGTCCAAAAATGACGGGGAAGGCGGAAGGGACACCGGCGCGTCCGAGTCATGGGCTGGCCGGATAGAACGCGCGGGCATAAGAGGAAGGAGGGAGCAGAGTATGTCGGATGCAATCATACCAGCACTAAAGCACCGGATCACATCAGAACTCCGAAGTTAAGCGTGCTTCGGCGAGAGTAGTACTAGGATGGGTGACCTCCTGGAAAGTCCTCGTGTTGCATTCCCTTTTTTGTTTTTTAAAGAAAAAATAGTTTTTGTCGTCCCTTCGTTATAGTTTCTTGGACTGTTCGGGCCGGCAAGCGTACCGCGTCGGTTCACGTACCGCGACATCCGCGATGAAACGATACATTTTGCGCCGCACGACGTGGGGAATGAATCGAGACCAAAAAGAAAACAAGGCCACACTGAGCGGGCCATGGCGAGTATAGGGCAGCACCGTCCAAAAATGACGGGGAAGGCGGAAGGGACACCGGCGCGTCGGAGTCATGGGCGGGCCGGACAGAACGCGCGGGCATAAGAGGTAGGAGGGAGCATGGTATGTCGGATGCGATCATACCAGCACTAGAGCACCGGATCCCATGAGAAATCCGAAGTTAAGCGTGCTTGGCCGAGAGTAGTACTAGGATGGGTGACCTCCTAGGAAGTTCTCATGTTGCATTCCCTTTTTTATTTTTTTAACAAAAAAATAGTTTTTATCGTCGCTTCATTATAGTTTCTTGGACTGTTCGGGCCGGCAAGCGTACCGCGTCGGTTCACGTACCGCGACATCTGCGGTCAAACGATACATTTTGCGCCGCACGACGCGGGGAATGAATCGAGACCAAAAAGAAAACAAGGCCACACTGAGCGGGCCATGGCGACTATAGGGCGGCACCGTCCAAAAATGACGGGGAAGGCAGAAGGGACACGGGCGCGTCCGAGTCATGGGCGGGCCGGACAGAACGCGCGGGCATAAGAGGAAGGAGGGAGCAGAGTATGTCTGATGCGATCATACCAGCACTAAAGCACCGGATCCCATCAGAACTCCGTAGTTAAGAGTGCTTGGGCGAGAGTAGTACTAGGATGGGTGACCTCCTGGGAAGTCCTCATGTTGCATTCCCTTTTTTGTTTTTTTAAAGAAAAAATAGTTTTTGTCATCCCTTCGTTATAGTTTCTTGGCCTGTTCGGGCCGGCAAGCGTACCGCGTCGGTTCACGTACCGCGACTTCCGCGGTCAAACGATACATTTTGCGCCGCATGACGCGGGGAATGAATCGAGACCAAAAAGAAAACAAGGCCACACTGAGCGGGCCATGGCGAGTATAAGGCGGCACCGTCCAAAAAGGACGGGGAAGGCGGAAGGGACACCGACGTGTCCGAGTCATGGGCGGGCCGGACAGAACGCGTGGGCATAAGAGGAAGGAGGGAGCAGAGTATGTCGGATGCGATCATACCAGCACTAAAGCACCGGATCCCATCAGATCTCCGAAGTTAAGAGTGCTTGGTGTTTTTTTAAAGAAAAAAATAGTTTTTGTTGTCCCTTCGTTATAGTTTCTTAGACTGTTCGGGCCGGCAAGCGTACCGCGTCGGTTCACGCACCACGACATCCGCAGTCAAACGATACATTTTGCGCCGCACGACGCGGGGAATGAATGGAGACCAAAAAGAAAACAAGGCCATACTGAGCGGGCCATGGCGAGTATAGGGCGGCACCGTCCAAAAATGATGGGGAAGGCAGAAGGGACACCGGCGCGTCCGAGTCATGGGCGGGCCGGACAGAACGCGTCGGCATAAGAGGAAGGAGGGAGCAGAGTATGTCGGATGCGATCATACCAGCACTAAAGCACCTGATCCCATCAAATCTCCGAAGTTAAGAGTGCTTGGGCGAGAGTAGTACTAGGATGGGTGAACTCCTGGGAAGTCCTCGTGTTGCATTCCCTTTTTTGTTTTTTTAAAGAAAAAATAGTTTTTGTCGTCCCTTCGTTATAGTTTCTTGGACTGTTCGGGCCGGCAAGCGTACCGCGTCGGTTCACGTACCCCGACATCCGCGGTCAAACGATACATTTTGCGCCGCACGACGCGGAGAATGAATCGAGACCAAAAAGAAAACAAGGCCACACTGAGCGGGCCATGGCGAGTATAAGGCGGCACCGTCCAAAAATAACGGGGAAGGCGGAAGGGACACCGGCGCGTCCGAGTCATGGGCGGGCCGGACAGAACGCGCGGGCATAAGAGGAAGGAGGGAGCAGAGTATATTGGATGCGATCATACCAGCACTAAAACACCGGATCCCATCAAAACTCCGAAGTTAAGCGTGCTTGGGCGAGAGTATTACTAGGATGGGTGACCTCCTGGAAAGTCCTCGTGTTGCATGCCCTTTTTTGTTTTTTTAAAGAAAAAATAGTTTTTGTCGTCCCTTCGTTATAGTTTGTTGGACTGTTCGGGACAGCAAGCGTACCGCGTCGGTTCACGAACGATACATTTTGCGCCGTACGACGCGGGGAATGAATCGAGACCAAAAAGAAAACAAGGCCACACTGAGCGGGCCATGGCGAGTATAGGGCGGCACCGTCCAAAAATGACGGGGAAGGCGGAAGGGACACCGGCGCGTCCGAGTCATGGGCGGGCCGGACAGAACGCGCGTGAGAACACATATGATGAATGATTGACTTTGATGAGGAAGGTTTGAGGCTTTTACCCGGTTTAGTCCATACCTCGCTATGCGCTTATTGTTTATGACTAACCGATGGCGTGAGTTGTGTGGTGTTTCTGTGTTGGTGTGCGTGTGCGACATGTGTCTCTTGGCTGTGTTGATGTGCAGGTGTGGAGCTCGGATACAGTGGTCTATGGCGAGGTGAAGGTCAAGTAGAGACGTGCCGTGCCGACGGATCGGGAGCGGCGAAGGATGGGCGTGCCGTGCGGCGGACGTGCCATGCCGATGTACCCAGAGCGGTGAAGGGCGGACGTGAGGCTTGGACTGACGGACCAGAGGGCCAGAGGACCAGCTGTGGTAGCTGGCACGTGGCATCGGCGAGCGAGAGCACATGGGGATGTGCGGTGCATTGGCCAAGTCGGGAGGAAGACGTGGCGTCGTGACACTTGGTGGGAGGTCGGACACGGGCTTGCGTGCGGCGCAAGTGCCGTCGGCCAAGTCAAGGAGAATGGCGAAGGCGTTGTGCCCGTCGTGGAGGCTGGACATTCATCGGCATCGGTGCTCGTGGTCGGGGTGTGCGAACCACATCCCGTCTACGGTGCGGGTTCGGTAGCTAAGCCTCAAAAAGCTACCATCGACGGTTTCCGAGTTTGGGCCTCAAAACTCGGGGTGGCCGGTTTCTGAGTTTGGGCCTCAAAACTCGGCGAGGACGGTTTCCATGTTTGGGCCTCAAAACCTGGGCGCGCGGGTTTCCGAGTTTGGGCCTCAAAACTCGGGGTGGACGGTTTCCAGGTTTGGGCCTCAAAACCTGGGCTGGCGGGTTTACCGGTTTGGGCCTCAAAACCGGGGGTGGTCCAAAAGGACGGTCGACGCGTGGCGGCACCGAGAGGCTTGCGTTGCGGCGAAGCTATCGGTGAGAAGGCGCGGCGGTCGACGGTTACGGCACGTGGCGGCATCAGGGAGGTCGCGTCGAGGCGAAGCTACCGGATGTGCGGGCGTGGCCGTCGGATGAAGATTGGCCGGACTGGACGGTTTTTCCCCTGGGGGGTATTTGGGTTGAGTGCTTAATGTAAGGGCGTTTTGGTCTTCGGACGTGCGCCTATATATATGAGGGGGGCTGCTAGGGCAGCTGCATCCATGGGAATTCTAGGTGGTGTCTCTCTCATTTTGTTCCTGTGAGAGAAGGCTAGGGTTAGGGAGAGTTGGCTCTTGTTCTTGAGCTTTTTGCCATCCAAGCTTTGTGTTGCTAGGATTGGCTTGTAGCCCGACACCGAGTGATTAATGAATCATCCATTCCTCTAAATCCAAGGATCAATTTCGTGGTTGAATTCGCGTTTCGATTTTGTTCTTCGCGTTCTTCTTTTTTCCATGATTTTCTCCTACCCCGATCTCCCTCTACACTGCGTCTTTTGCGATTCCGTTTGAATCAACTTGTTCTTTGATGTGAGGAGAATATTTCCATTGGAGGAATTCATCTCTACCCTCACGAACAAGTAGATCGGGCCGAAATCGTTTTTGTTCTTCGTTCTTCCCCTTTTCTAGTGTTCTTCGGATTTCTCGTGGATTAGTTGGGTTGAAGTGATGATATCCTAGGATTAGCTTCCCAACTCATAGAAGAACACTTGGGTGAAGTTAGTTTGCAGCCTCGTTCGATTTGGTGAAGATCCAATCGATTTTGGGTTTGTCCCGTGCTGTTTTTGCGCTCTCTGGGAGGTCGCGGACAGTCCGCCATATTGGCCGCGGACAGTCCGCACTTCACGGGTTCAGCCGGAGCAGTGGTTGGTTTCCTCGGTGCCTTTCCCCTCGGGTGACCGGCGGACAGTCCGCCAAGTTAGGCGCGGACAGTCCGGCCATCGGGCTCCAGCTGGTTCAGTAGCTGCGCGGCTCGGTCGGTTTGGTCAGCCGTGACCGGCGGACAGTCCGCCAGTGTAGATCGCGGACAGTCCGCGAGTTGGGCAGGGAGCATCCAGCAGGTTTGCTGTTTTGCAGTGTTGGCCGACGAACAGTCCTCCAGGTCTTCGCGGACAGTCCGCCCCTGGCGCGGACAGTCCGACACCAGCAGGCCGGACAGTCCAGGAATTGCCTGTAGGGCGAGTTTTAGTGCGTTTGCTCTCCCGGCTTTTCCGATTCGTTTTCGGACTTCTCGGTTGCTCCTATAGTTCACCTAGGAACCTCTCTACATATCTTTGCTACGCGTTAGCATCGGTATTTGGAGGAATCCCAACGTAGCTCTCTATCTACGTTTGGGAGTGTTCTTTTAGGCACGAACTTGACTCGGAGTTTTGGGAGTTTTGTTTTGCTCCCTTGTGCGGTGCCTCGCTGTGATCCTAGGGATCATCCACCCTCTTTCTAGGGTCGTGGGCATCGCGGTTGAGTCCGAAGCTTTTGGGGTTGATTTTGTTGGGACAGAGGCCGTGATTTCTGAGAAGAAATTTTAGGCTCCCATTCACCCCCCCTCTGGTCGCCTTGCTATAGCATTTTCGGTCCTTCAATTGGTATCGGAGCCAGTTAAGGATCTCTCTACCTTAACCGGTTCCGGATCCGCGAAGGCGACCTTTTTAGAGTGGTTTGGCTTCCGGCGTGGTTTGTCGAGGTGTTGAGCTTTTGCTTTGCTAACACTAACGGTGCTTTTGGAAGTGGCACCAAGCTCTTCTTCAAGCATGTCTTTGTCTTTCAGCTTGAACGGTTCCATGGACGACATCTTGGGAAGAAGGAGGAGTGCAGTTGATGATAGGGATCGCGAGGTGAACGATCTGCTGAACCTTCTACGTCATGATGAGCTTTCACTGGAGGATCTCCTATGTCAACTTGGCAAGGCCAAGAGAGGTACACTTTCTCGTGGACTTGTGGCTTTGCACAACCTATATGAGGCTTGCTCTAGGGATGATGAGCTTTGTGATACCTTGCGTAGAAAGGTTGAAAAATTAAAATGCTCCATTGCTAGGTTGAAGTCTAGTGCCTCTTTGCCTTGCACCTCTTGTAGTGACATGGTTAGGAAGAATGATGAGCTAGGCTTTTCTCTTGCTAGCTTAAAATCTGAGAATGAATTGTTAAAATCAAATGCTTCCAAACCATGTCTAGTTTGCATTGACTTGCGCAAGGATCTTGATTGTGCTAAAACTGAAATAGCCTTGCTAAAGTCAAATGCTTCTTTACCATGTGATAACTGTGAATCTTTTGTTGCTAGACTTAGAGAATTCAGTGTGATTCACAGGACATGTGTAGATGAACTTGAGCATGCTAGGGCTGAAATTATTGAGATAAATGCTAGGCCTTGTAGCTTGTGCTCTTTGAATAAAGATGCTTGCCTTACTTCTTGTGCTAACCATGATTCTTTGCTAGATGTGAATGGTGATGTTTCTTCCACCGATTTCATTTGCACATCATGCATTGATTTAGAAAAAGAAGTTTTGGCTTTGAAGGTTTTGCGAGATGATATGAGCGCTAAGTTGGTTGAGCACAATGATATGAGTGCCAACCTTGAGAAAGAAGTTGAACTCTTGCGTACCACATATGCCAAGTGCATTAGAGAGGAGATGGAAAATCTGAAAAACACTCCTTGTGGTACTTGTGATCGCCTCATGTTTGAAAATGAGGTTTTAGCCAAAAGATGCAAGAGTCTTTGTGCTAAGTCTTTTGAGTCACGCATTTCTTCCAACTCCGATGTTGATATTTCTGAGTTTCCATCTTTGCAACCGGAGTTGAGTTCTTGTAATGCGCGTGAGTCTTTTGACGATAGCACTTGTGCCAAGGTTCCGGATAGCTCTTTCATAACTACTCCTAACCTTGTTGGTTCTTCGAGTGATGTCCAAGGGACTTCTCTTGACAAAGGTGCTTCTCACATTTTTGGGACTCGTGTTCCCAATCCGATTTTCCATTGCACCTTTTGCAAGAAGGATGGACACTCATTCGATTTTTGTTTCCGCCGTGTCAAACATGAGCAACGAATTCGAGCTAAGGCTTTTAGGAAGCCGCGTAGCCTTTCCCATGGCACGTGTGCTCCTAGCGTTGGCACCAAGTTGGTGGTTGATGCTTCTTGTTCTAAGTCCCAAGGGATTTCTCACTTGTCGGAGAATGGTGTGCCTTCCAGTAGGCCTTTGTACCATTGCTCTTTTTGTGAGAAAGATGGGCATCAAGAAAGCTTTTGCTATCGGCGTGCCAAACGTTTGTGCCATGCTCGCTCTTCTAGGAAGATGGTGGTTCATAGCCCTTCTCATGGCATGAACGCTTGTGCTCCTAGTAAGAAGCCCATTTTTGTTGATGGGATTTATGACTCCTTTTCTAGTGGGATAGGTCATGGTCGTGGACATGCTTCTAGTGCTTCTTCTCTTGGTCCACGTCATGCTTTTCATGATGCTTCTATTGGTTCTTCTACAAAGACCTTGGAAGATGTTTGCCTCTTTTCCCGTGGTACGACTCGTTCTTCTCCTCGAGTTGTCCTTTTGAGGAATGCTTCCAAGGGTGTTTCACAATTGCATTTGAACCAACATTTGCATCATGCTAACCCACATGATAAGTTGAGATTTGTGACCAAGTCCTGGATTCCCAAGTACATGCTTGCTAACCCTTCGGGATCCAAGACTCGGGTTACTTTGTCCTCTTGTGTGTAGATATGAGGACGCGGGGTGGAGAACATGCGCCTAATGGAGCTTGATCTTTTAGATGTGATCAAGAGTTGATGGTTCTCTACACCCCGTTTAGATTTGCCTCCAAAGAGGCTTTTGCTATCCGGTGAGCTTTCTTTTACACTCATACCTTGTATATCCATGATCTATGTCTTGTGGTATGAGATGGTTCTTCATGTGCTCACTTGTATAGTTCTTACATGTACATTTTTCTTTTGTATTATGTTTTGTCTTAGTCTAGCATGTGCTATCTTGTATATCATATGTCATGCTAGCTTTATGTATAGTTTTGTGGAGTAGCCAATTTTCATGCTAGTCTGTGATCCTCATGAACATTATGCCAAGCTTTATCATACTTCTCCATGAGCTTTACTTGTAGAGGTGTGATGTTCATTAGGTGTCATTTTTCAGGTGCTAGTTTTGGTTAGCTACATGTACCCTGTTGACATGTTTAGTTTGAACACTAGCCTTTCCACAATTTTATCATGTTACATGCTTTTGGATCTATTGCTATCATTATCTTGCATTGTAGCATGTGTTGAGGTTTAGGCTGTGTTTGGGTTGATCATGTCTTTAGGCTGCATTTTGCTATACAATGCTTTATCCTGTTGCATGGTAGTCTTGACTAGTTTGAGTTCATATCTCCTTGCGGTATCATTCATAGGTAGATCTCTTTTTGTTGAGAGTTCACCTTATGCTTATTATGTGACTAACCATTTTCGTGGAGACCTTGAGGTCACACTAGACGAGACAACGCCTTGTGTTTCTTCTGCCTTTGAGTGTGCAGGAGAACAGGAGCCTGGAGAGAGCATTTCGGCTCACGGACCTGATCCCACTTCTGCCACAACTTGGGGTTCCGTTCGAGCAGCTCTCCAGCGAGCACTAGCAGCACCTGGGGGAGCGACAGCATCAGGCGAGGGGGAGACGACTTCGGCGAGGCAGGCGCCCCGGAGACTTCAGCTGATTCAGGCGTCCCCTCGGGTATCACACCAGCAGGCGGTCATGCGCTTCATGAGGTACCTCCGACACACTTCTGAGTTCGGGTTTTGGTACTCTTCTTCTCCGACCCCTTTCTGCTGTGTGGTCTTTTCGATGTGGATTTAGCTGGCTGTCGCTTGAGCATTTCTTGGCTCTTTACTTGTGAGTTTGGTGCGTGTTTCCCTTTTAGTTGGGGAAGCATTTTGCTTGTTGTATCTTAGTTGGGCTTCTCCGATACCCTTTTGTTTTGGGTTTTCCTTTTTAGGCTAGTTTTGCTTTGTCTTTGATAGACTAGTTTTTGCATGCATTTCATCATGTATTTTAGTGCTTTTTAGAGCTTCATGTTTAGAGCAATGAGAATGAGATTATGCTCTTTTTGGTATGCCCTGCTTATTCATGATGATGCTTGTAGCTTAGGCTCCTTTTGATCACTTGATACATGTTATGAGCTCAGCTATTTTTGCAAATGGTGAACTTGACTAATCAACTATGAAACTTTTAAATTTGTTCACCATTGAGATTGGCAACTAGCATGGGTAGGATGTGTTGAGATCACTTGTGCTATCTTTTGTATGCTAGGTTGCTATGTCTCTTGCACTGAGTCATTAACTTGCTTGGATTGTTCATAATTACCTTGTGCTTAAAATTTGATCCAAGTCTAAGTGAATTGAAAAGATCGAGATGGGATTGCATGTGTCAGCACATCACGGTATCGAGACTGTTTCTCATTGCACATTTGAGTTAAACTTGAGCCGTGTAGTGTAAGACCGAAACCGGTGCTTTAAGCTTCTGATTGCTTTTGTTGCATAGGCTTAGCCCGGTTGAAAAGTTAGGCAATGACCATGCTTTTAACCTCTCGCAATCACATGCTTTAATATGAACTTGTGTTAATACCGCTGCAATCTCCGATAAAATATTGAAAATAACACAAGTCTATGCCTCATTCTATTGCATGATGATTGAACTTTGCTAGGGGTAGTTCACCTTTTATACTTAAGTTAGCACTTGCTCGATTTCCTGTCTATTCATGCTAAGTGCTATTTTAGTGGTGGACTCCTTTTCAAATGGCTTAAAACTGCTCATATGCTCACTTGTTCATATTTCGTATTCATTTGATCAGTTTGAGCCTTTGCTAGCATTTGTATTGGTTGCTACACCTTCAGGGCAGCACCCTTTTGAGCATCTTTTCATTCTGATTGCTATACACTTGAAGCTGTTGCATTGTGCATATCATGCATTTTAGCTTAGTGTTCATACCCCCAACTCTGATACACTTTGTGGTCACTTTCAATGCTTTTCACTAGCCCCCATATGCTTTTGGATGACTTGTCTTGTGTTTGTGTCAACTTTGGGAAAAATGTTAAAACCCCTCAGCATGTTCCCTTTTGTCAAGGGGGAGAAGCTGTTTGCTAGGGGGAGTTTGTGTGTTGGCACAAAGGGGAGAGTCATGCATTTTGGGGAGAGCCTTGAGCAAGGGGGAGTTTAGCTCTTTTATGTGTCTCAATTGGTATCCATCTTTTGGTATGAAATGCAATTGGTGTCATGAGCTTTGTGCATAGCTTTTGTGTATAGGCTTGATTTCAGGGGGAGTCGCTTTTGTCTTGCTGCTTCTCTGCGTGCTCCGAGTGATTGTGCGCCATTTAGTGTTGAGCTTCTCTTGTGGTTTTTCTCAGTCGGTATCGAGCCTGCTAGTCGTGTTGAGCCATTTTTGCCTCTGTCTAGAGGGACTAGCAGTTTTTGCTTGGTATTTTCGATTGGTATGGACCCTTCAGCTAGTTGCGTCGAGCCTATGTGCCTCTGTCTTGAGGAACTAGCTGTTTTCACCAATTCTTGGCTGTCTGTGATCAGTTTTGCGCTCTTATGCGTTGTTTCAGCCTCATTTGGTGTTGAGCCTTGAGCTAGTGGTGTTGAGCCTTTTCTGCCTCTTCTTGAGGACTAGCTCATTTTTGACTTGGTTGCGTCAAGCCATTGCCCATGTCTTTGGGAACCAAGTCTTTTGCTCTATGTTATCGAGTTTTGCTCATTGTTGAGTTGTTGCTCCGATCCCTTACTTGGTTGCGTTGAGCCGTTGCCCATGTCTTTGGGGACCAAGTTGTGTCTCATGACAAGTGATTTTGTTCTTTGCCTTCCGATGGCTTTTGATCACTTAAATGAGATTTTCGGTTATGGTATCTCAAACCATCTCTTGTGCCTAGTTTTTGTCAATTCAATCATCAAGGGGGAGAAAGAGAAAGAGAAAGAAAAAGGGGGAGAAATTGACCCAAAACCAAGTGGATAAGTACCTTGGTCTCTCTTTTGTGATGATTGTTTGACAATTTTATTTGAGATTGGTTTTCGAGTACCTTTTGGGATTTCATGAAACTCTTGTTTATCTTGTCTCTTCGGTTGTGTGGAGGTTTTGCCCGCTTTTCCCGTTTCTTTTGGGACCGAGAGCTTTTATTTGGAGTTTTCATGATCCTTCCTCATATCAAGTAGCCTTGTGTTTGCTTTTGTTTGGCTTTTGGGCACTTGGATGAGGCTTGCCTTCAAACCGTTCCTTTTTGGTTTATTTTTAGTCAATGCATTCATCAAGGGGGAGATTGAGAACACATATGATGAATGATTGACTTTGATGATGAAGGTTTGAGGCTTTTACCCGGTTTAGTCCATATCTCGCTATGCGCTTATTGTTTATGACTAACCGGTGGCGTGAGTTGTGTGGTGTATCTGTGTTGGTGTGCGTGTGCGACATGTGTCTCTTGGTTGTGTTGATGTGCAGGTGTGGAGCTCGGATACAGTGGTCTATGGCGAGGTGAAGGTCAAGTAGAGACATGTCGTGCCGACGGACCGGGAGCGGTGAAGGATGGGCGTGCCGTGCGGCGGACGTGCCATGCCGATGTACCCAGAGCGGTGAAGGGCGGACGTGAGGCTTGGACTGACGAACCAGAGGGCCAGAGGACCAGCTGTGGTAGCTGGCACGTGGCATCGGCGAGCGAGAGCACATGGGGATGTGCGGTGCATCGGCCAAGTCGGGAGGAAGACGTGGCGTCGTGACACTTGGCGGGAGGTCGGACACGGGCTTGCGTGCGGTGCAAGTGCCGTCGGCCAAGTCAAGGAGAATGGCGAAGGCGTTGTGCCCGGTGTAGAGGCTGGACATGCATCGGCATCGGTGCCGGTGGTCGGGGTGTGCGAACCACATCCCGTCTACGGTGCGGGTTCGGTAGCTGAGCCTCAAAAAGCTACCATCGACGGTTTCCGAGTTTGGGCCTCAAAACTCGGGGTGGCCGGTTTCCGAGTTTGGGCCTCAAAACTCGGCGAGGACAGTTTCCAGGTTTGGGCCTCAAAACCTGGGTGCGTGGGTTTCCGAGTTTGGGCCTCAAAACTCGGGGTGGACGGTTTCTAGGTTTGGGCCTCAAAACCTGGGCTGGCGGGTTTACCGGTTTGGGCCTCAAAACCGGGGGTGGTCCAAAAGGACGGTCGACGCGTGGCGGCACCGAGAGGCTTGCGTTGCGGTGAAGCTATCGGTGAGAAGGCGCGGCGGTCGACGGTGACGGCACGTGGCGGCATCAGGGAGGTCGCGTCGAGGCGAAGCTACCGGATGTGCGGGCGTGGCCGTCAGATGAAGATTGGCCGAACTGGACGGTTTTACCCCTGGGGGGTATTTGGGTTGAGTGCTTAATGTAAGGGCGTTTTGGTCTTCGGACGTGCGCCTATATATATGAGGGGGGCTGCTAGGGCAGCTGCATCCTTGGGAATTCTAGGTGGTGTCTCTCTCATTTTGTTCCTGTGAGAGAAGGCTAGGGTTAGGGAGAGTTGGCTCTTGTTCTTGAGCTTTTTGCCATCCAAGCTTTGTGTTGCTAGGATTGGCTTGTAGCCCGACACCGAGTGATTAATGAATCATCCATTCCTCTAAATCCAAGGATCAATTTCGTGGTTGAATTCGCGTTTCGATTTTGTTCTTCGCGTTCTTCTTTTCTCCACGATTTTCTCCTCCCCCGATCTCCCTCTACACTGCGTCTTTTGTGATTCCATTTGAATCAACTTGTTCTTTGATGTGAGGAGAATATTTCCACCGGAGGAATTCATCTCTACCCTCACGAACAAGTAGATCAGGCCGAAATCGTTTTTGTTCTTCGTTCTTCCCCTTTTCTAGTGTTCTTCGGATTTCTCGTGGATTAGTTGGGTTGAAGCGATGATATCCTAGGATTAGCTTCCCAACTCATAGAAGTACACTTGGGTGAAGTTAGTTTGCAGCCTCGTTCGATTTGGTGAAGATCCAATCGATTTTGGGTTTGTCCCGTGCTGTTTTTGCGCTCTCTGGGACGTCGCGGACAGTCCGCCATATTGGCCGCGGACAGTCCGCGCGTCGCGGGTTCAGCCGGAGCAGTGGCTGGTTTCCTCGGTGCCTTTCCCCTCGGGTGACCGGTGGACAGTCCGCCAAGTTAGGCGCGGACAGTCCGGCCATCGGGCTCCAGCTGGTTCAGTAGCTGCGCGGCTCGGTCGGTTTGGTCAGCCGTGACCGGCGGACAGTCCGCCAGTGTAGATCGCGGACAGTCCGCGAGTTGGGCAGGTCTTCGCGGACAGTCCGCCCCTGGCGCGGACAGTCCGACACCAGCAGGCCGGACAGTCCGGGAATTGCCTGTAGGGCGAGTTTTAGTGCGTTTGCTCTCCCGGCTTTTCCGATTCGTTTCCGGACTTCTCGGTTGCTCCTATAGTTCACCTAGGAACCTCTCTACATATCTTTGCTACGCGTTAGCATCGGTATTTGGAGGAATCCCAACGTAGCTCTCTATCTACGTTTGGGAGTGTTCTTTTAGGCACGAACTTGACTCGGAGTTTTGGGAGTTTTGTTTTGCTCCCTTGTGCGGTGCCTCGCTGTGATCCTAGGGATCATCCACCCTCTTTCTAGGGTCGTGGGCATCGCGGTTGAGTCTGAAGCTTTTGGGGTTGATTTTGTTGGGACAGAGGCCGTGATTTCTGAGAAGAAATTTTAGGCTCCCATTCACCCCCCCTCTGGTCGCCTTGCTATAGCATTTTCGGTCCTTCAGCGCGAGCATAAGAGGAAGGAGGGAGCAGAGTATGTCGGATGCGATCATACCAGCACTAAAGCACCGGATCCCATTAGAACTCCGAAGTTAAGAGTGCTTGGGCGAGAGTAGTACTAGGATGGGTGACCTCCTGGGAAGTCCTCGTGTTGCATTTCCTTTTTTGTTTTTTAAAGAAAAAATAGCTTTTGTCGTCCCTTCGTTATAGTTTCTTCGACTGTTCGGGCCGGCAAGCGTACCGCGTCGGTTCACGTACCGCGACATCCGCTGTCAAACGATACATTTTGCGCCGCACGACGCGGGGAATGAATCAAGACCGAAAAGAAAACAAGGCCACACTGAGCGGGCCATGGCGAGTATACGGCAACACCGTCCAAAAATGACGGCGAAGGCGGAAGGGACACCGACGCGTCCGAGTCATGGGCGGGCCGGACAGAACGCGCGGGCATAAGAGGAAGGAGGGAGCAGAGTATGTCAGATGTGATCATACCAGCACTAAAGCACCGGATCCCATCAGATCTGCGAAGTTAAGCGTGCTTGGGCGAGAGTAGTACTAGGATGGGTGACCTCCTGGAAAGTCCTCGTGTTGCATTCCCTTTTTTGTTTTTTAAAGAAAAAATAGTTTTTGTCGTCCCTTCGTTATAGTTTCTTGGACTGTTCGGGCCGGCAAGCGTACCGCGTCGGTTCACGTACCGCAACATCTGCGGTCAAACGATACATTTTGCGCCGCATGACGCGGGGAATGAATCGAGACCAAAAAGAAAACAAGGCTGTTGGTAGTTCTTAGCTACACCTAAGATAGGGTAACTAAAGTATCTATCTACTAATGCCAAGCGGGGTTGTCAATCCCGACACTAGTAGGAGCTAGCTAGCGAGAATGTAATCTACTAGGAGGAGATTCTGCAAGCGCACAGAACTATCGTAGTAGCACTTCACCTGGGAGTACCAGGTGTCGATTTATTTGATCCCAAGGGAAGGCTAGGGTGGTGTATGAGTTGAGTCAAGGAGGGGATGAGAGTCGAAGAAAAGAGAAAAGGGAAAAGGGGAGAAGAGAGAAGATGAAAGGCTAGAAAGAATATATGGGTGGATAGGTAAGGGTGAAATGGATGGCTAAGGTAAGGTGGATGGATAGGTAGATAAAGGGATTAGGATAACTAAGGGTAACTAACTAATAACTACTCACTACTGATAACTAATCCTAGATAACTACAAAGCAAGATAACTACGAAGCAAGATAGTTACGAAGCAAGGCAGGCAAAAGACAATAAAGCAACTAAGTTGAGTATAGTTTTATTCCTATCTTGTCAAGTATCGAGGCATACTAGCCTTTACCACTTACTTAGGTTGAACGCTAGCACAACGAGCCTTACTGTTAAACTGGGCCAACTACGTGGTGGAATTCAAGGCGCACAGGGCTGTCACCACCTGCTTGCTACCACAGCTATCCGGGGGTCCAGCCGTATCTGAAGGTAAGTGTATAACTAAGCACCACACTTAACTATATTCTAACTATCTCTATTCTAGCTTTGAATAGAGACACCCTTGCGGACGTCAGAGCAAATACTTGACTTAATAAGATAAACACTAAACTAACTAAGCAACCTATTGGCAAAGATCAAACACTAAGCTCACTAGAGATTAACTACTATGGCTAAGTGAATTGAACTGTAGGATAGCTAGGCACTCAAGCAATCAATCAAGTATACCACTCAATACTGATAAGTAGAATAAAGTAATACTTGAAATGATGAACTAGAATATAGTAAATGCTTGAGCAACAAGAGCAAAACCTGAACTGGAGATGAAGGAAGACTCTTCCCAGCTCCAGAACCGATCACTCGCACGCCTCTACTCTTGAGCTAAGCCTTGAGCAGCGCTACCGCGAGGGCGAAGATGCCTTGCTCTACTAGCTACCTACTTCCCAAAGCTCTCTAAGCTTCTAACCTAACTCTCACTTGCTTCTCTTGCTTTGCTTCTCTTGGAAGTGTGGGATATGAGGGATATAAATGAAGTGATACCGCAGGGGGTATTTATAGCCCAAATGAGTGAGGGGGGTTCTTATAGTGGGCAGCCAACCGACCTAGGGTTAGGTCAGGTGGCGGGCGCCACCCCCTACTGGCGGCCGCCAGCTCCCTGGCCGTTGGATGAACCGCCTCTGCTTCAACGGCATCCAGGTGGTTGTCCAAGGCGGTTTGGAGGTCGGTTGCATGTCCTAGCAACCGACATTCAGCCTTGATCCACGCCACTCCTCCCTGAGCTGTCCGATGCCACTGACCTAGTGAGCAAGGGCCAGGATTTGGCCTTGGGGAGGTCACACGGATTGGTGACGTGGCAGGGGGTGACACTTGGGCCAACCCAAGTGGCGGGCGCCACTTAGAGGTGGCGGGCGCCACCTAGAGGTGGCGGGCGCCACCTAGAGGTGGCGGGCGCCACCTAGGGGTGGCGGGCGCCACCCCCGCGGGCGCCACCCCCCTTAGGCCCATTTGGGCCCTGCTGAGTGGTCTTGGCCTCTGGTGGGTTCATATGTCCAAATTTGGTTCAAATCCTGCATTCAAATAGAATTCTATGGACATGTGGAATTTGGTTAGTTTGAAACCTATTTGACTACATTTCATGCCTTTTTGGTGGACTTTAGGGTCAAATGTTGATGGTAAAACAGGTGTTTAAGGACCGTCAACAAGCTCCCCCAAGCTAACCTGTTGCTCGTCCTCGAGCAACAATGCGGTTTAAGCATTGAGCATGAAATGGATAGCAACTTAAGATGTTTGCAAGTGCATATTGTATAGTGAGAAATAACTTAGCATATATCATTAATCATAGCAATGTGGGGCTTATAGCTTTTCACTTCAAACATGCAAGAGTGAAATAAAGTAGTAGATAGGAAACTTTTATCTTACTTAGGTTTGACTAGGATTCTGTCTGGAGGTTTTTCAAAGTTTTCAAAAGATAACAACTTGCTTAAGTCCTCCAAGATTCACTCAATCACTCAATGGTGTTTAAATCCTCACTTAGGCCAAAATGTAGCCTCTCCTATTTCTAAAGAATGATATGTGGAGTTATAGGTAGGCTAAGAACCATGAGCAAATTGCCTGATGTTTATTGCTAAGCTAGACACTCAGATCATAAGGAGCAGCAAATCATAAAAATTGATCAAGATGTGCATGTGTGGTTATGTGGAAGTGTATAGAGAGATATTTCATAATCCTTCCTAGTTAATTTCTGGGGTCTAGAGCTAATGATAATTCTCTCTCTCTCTCTCTCTCTCTCTTTTTGGATACAAAGTGAGTAGACAAAAGGTGTGTCCTCACATTTTCTTAGGACATAGTCCTCTTTTGAGCTACTTTGCTCACTTTTTTTTCTTCAGGACATAGTCCTTTCTTGAGCTACTTTGCTCATTTTTCTCTCTCTCTCTTTTAGCTCTAGATTTCCCTAGACATCTATATGAAAGGATTTTTGAAATGAAAAGGGAAAGGGAGAGAAATGCTTATTCCTAGTGTAGGAATAGCATAAGGCTAGCAATGGGATGTTTGGCAGGGTATTGCATATCTCCGGTGTAGAGAATAAGCAATTTATTTGGTGGTTGCAAACTTCCAAAGTGGAAAGTAGGCAAATTATGGTGGGTGTACGTGAATCTTGATTCAAAAGATATGATAAGCTTCTCTACTAAGATCTATGAGGTCTAACAAAGCTCAACTCAAACAAAGCTCTTTGTGGTTTTGACTAATGACTAACAAATATTTGGCTGGTGGTGGGATGGGATAAAATCTAGGAGGAACTTTTAGCAAGGTTTTCATAATTTTTTTTAAAAGAAATCCTCCAGATTAGGTCCTAATTTCACCTTAACAAGTTTAAAGAATTACTCCATTTCTTACTAACTTTACTCACTAAGCATGATTTCAGTTAAAGCATGTGCAACCCACAAAAGCTACAACTTAGATAAGACTAGTCATTCAAACCATAACAATAGCATTTGTATGACATATTTCAAATCTTATTCAAGTTTCAACTTGTTTAAGCAGATTTTATCAATTTTATTCATGGAGTGGTTATTTAGGTAAGCATGTGACATTCAAAAGATATAGAATTTAAGAACTGAATGTAAGGTGTAGGCTTTGAGACATACCTTATTGGAGCGGGAGTCTCCCCCAAGCTGGCTTCTTGCTTGGTGAAAGATCTTCTTCTTCTCAGTCGGAGCTCTTGTTCTCATTTTATTAAAAGGGAAACTATCTAATGTTGTAAAAAGGGAAACTATCCTATTTTGATATTTTATTATTCTAGCTAAGTTAACATATACCTATGCATATAACTAATGATAACTGGTGATTTTTTTTAGTTACATGCATGACATATGTTATTTATTGAAAAAGGGAAATTTGAAGGGCAATAAAAATTAAAAGTAAAAACCATACCTTAGGTCCATGGAGTTTCATCCTTATCGGGTGGATCTTCTTCCTTGGGCACTTCTTCTCTTAGTACTCCATCGGGTTCTTCTTCTTTTGGCACCTCTCCTTTGTTATGTGAATCAAACAACTCAGGAGGTGGTTCTTTCTTTCTGTTCCACCTTGTTCTTGGGCGCCTCTTCTTGGTACGAACGGGTTTTGCTACCTGCATGTTAGCGGCATATGCGGGACCACGGGAGAAGGAGAATATTTCCTTCCTCCCTCCTAATGTCATTTGAATTTTACCACTTCCCACATATATGCAAGCATTAACAGTATTCAAGAAGGGTCTACCTAAGATTAGAGGCACATCCTTCCTATTTCCCATATCTAGTATTATGAAATCAGCAGGAACATAGGAGCCTCTAATATGAACAGGTAAATCACTAACTATTCCTTCTACATAGCAAGTGGATTGATCAGCTAGCACAACATAGGCAGATGTGGATGACATGTGTGGAAAGAACGAGTTTTCATAGAGATCTTTAGATAAAATGTTCACACTCGATCCTAAATCACACATGGCATTTTGAAAGACTTCACCAAAGATTGAGCATCTAATTATGAGACTACTAGGATCACCCTTTTTAACAGTCATGGTTTGATCTTCATAATAGTTAAAATATTTTATTTCAACCATATTAGCAGTTTCCATGTCAGGTTTAGCAGGAATTTTGCCGGATTCAAAAGATGGTATGATAGCAGCAATTTGAGCTAATTGGGTTTCTAACATCTTATTAAAGCTAAGTTGATTTTTCAGAGCAGATGAGAAATCTTCCAATTTAGCATTTATATTCTCAAGGGCTTTATCATTCGACATTAATTTCTTATTCAAAAATTCAGTAGTTCTACCTTGTGAGTAAACTAAATTCTTTAAGAACGACAAATCATCAGAATTATGAAAATTAGAGCGAGGGAATGAATTGTTACCTTGAGGATTGGAGTACTAATTCCATCCTTGATTCTGTTGACAGAAACCGTTACTGTTGTTGATGAAGTTCAAATCTTCATGTAGCTCGGGGCAGTGGCTCCCAGAATGTCCGGTTTCTCCACATACTTCACAAGTCATGTAGGATTCCAGAGATTTGGACACTCTCCTGTTGGTTCATCTTCTCACAGCTGTCCAGCTTCTTTGCCAGCAGGTCCATCTTGGCCACGATCATGTCGGCCTCCTTAAGGGAATGCATACCTCGCTTACGGGGCTGCAGTCTCTCGTCATTCCATCCTTGGTTAGACACCATCTTCTCTATGAGAGCCTTAGCATCTGCAACATCCAGACAAAAGAATGCATCGCCGGAGGCGGCATCCATATGGCTTCTAGAGAGTGGGGTTAGGCCATGGTAGAAGTTCTGGATCAATAGCCAGTCCTCCATACCATGGTGCGGACAAGCAGCGACGTACTCTTGCAACCTCTCCCAAGCTTCGGGAATAGATTCCTCGGCTTGTTGCGTAAAGCTGGAGATTTTGTTGCGAAGAGCGTTCGTCTTGCCCATCGGAAAGAATTTAGCGAGAAAAGCATTGGAACACTTGTTCCATGTGTCTACAGCGTTGCGATCGGTATAGAACCATTGCTTCGCTTTTCCTAGCAAAGAGAAAGGAAAGAGACGAAGACGGATGGCTTCTTGGGTTATCCCCTTAATGGTGAAGGTGCCACAAATCTCCAAGAATTGTTGGAGGTGAGCATTGGCATCCTCATGAGCCTTGCCACAGAACGGGCTAGCTTGGACCATCGTGATCAGAGCCGGTTTCAACTCAAAATTGAGGTTGGCATCGATCACGTCTGGTCCTATCGCTACATTAGCGGCAGAAGGAGCAGAAAACTCACGAATGGTCTTGTTGGCCATCGTGAAGATAGAACGAGATAAGAAAGAAAGAAGTTGAAGAAGATGAAGGAAAAAGATAAGAAGAACTAAAGAAAGAAAGAATGGGGTAAGATGGGATTCGCTAAGCGGGAGCTTGAGCGAAGATAAATTCGACACGGACTCAACCGATACACCGATTGCCTTCCCCGGCAACGGTGCCAGAAAAGCTTGTTGGTAGTTCTTAGCTACACCTAAGATAGGGTAACTAAAGTAGCTATCTACTAATGCCAAGCGGGGTTGTCAATCCCGACACTAGTAGGAGCTATCTAGCGAGAATGCAATCTACCAGGAGGAGATTCTGCAAGCGCACAGAACTATCGTAGTAGCACTTCGCCTGGGAGTACCAGGTGTCGATTTATTTGATCCCAAGGGAAGGCTAGGGTGGTGTATGAGTTGAGTCAAGGAGGGGATGAGAGTCGAAGAAAAGAGAAAAGGGAAAAGGGGAGAAGAGAGAAGATGAAAGGCTAGAAAGAATATATGGGTGGATAGGTAAGGGTGAAATGGATGGCTAAGGTAAGGTGGATGGATATGTAGATAAAGGGATTAGGATAACTAAGGGTGACTAACTAATAACAACTCACTACTGATAACCAATCCTAGATAACTACAAAGCAAGATAACTACGAAGCAAGATAGTTACGAAGCAAGGCAGGCAAATGACAATAAAGCAACTAAGTTGAGTATAGTTTTATTCGTATCTTGTCAAGTATCGAGGTGTAATAGCCTTTACCACTTACTTAGGTTGAACGCTAGCACAATGAGCCTTACTGTTAAACTGGGCCAACTACGTGGTGGAATTCAAGGCGCACAGGGCTGTCACCACCTGCTTGCTACCACAGCTATTCGGGGTCCAGCCGTATCTGAAGGTAAGTGTATAACTAAGCACCACGCTTAACTATATTCTAACTATCTCTATCCTAGCTTTGAATAGAGACACCCTTGCGGACGTCAGAGCAAATACTTGACTTAATAAGATAAACACTAAACTAACTAAGCAACCTATTGGCAAAGATCAAACACTAAGCTCACTAGAGATTAACTACTATGGCTAAGTGAATTGAACTGTAGGATAGCTAGGCACTCAAGCAATCAATCAAGTATACCACTCAATACTGATAAGTAGAATAAAGTAATACTTGAAATGATGAACTAGAATATAGTAAATGCTTGAGCAACAAGAGCAAAACCTGAACTGGAGATGAAGGAAGACTCTTCCCAGCTCCAGAACCGATCACTCGCACGCCTCTACTCTTGAGCTAAGCCTTGAGCAGCGCTACCGCGAGGGCGAAGATGCCTTGCTCTACTAGCTACCTACTTGCCTAAGCTCTCTAAGCTTCTAACCTAACTCTCACTTGCTTCTCTTGCTTTGTTTCTCTTGGAAGTGTGGGATGTGAGGGATATGAATGAAGTGATGCCGCAGGGGGTATTTATAGCCCAAATGAGTGAGGGGGGTTCTTATAGAGGGCAGCCAACCAACCTAGGGTTAGGTCAGGTGGCGGGCGCCACCCCCTACTGGCGGCCGCCAGCTCCCTGGCCGTTGGATGAACCGCCTCTGCTTCAACGGCATCCAGGTGGTTGTCCAAGGCGGTTTGGAGGTCGGTTGCATGTCCTAGCAACCAACATTCAGCCTTGATCCACGCCACTCCTCCCTGAGCCGTCCGATGCCACTGACCTAGTGACCAAGGGCCAGGATTTGACCTTGGGGAGGTCGCACGGATCGGTGACGTGGCAGGGGGTGACACTTGGGCCAACCCAAGTGGCGGGCGCCACTTAGAGGTGGCGGGCGCCACCCCCCTTAGGCCCATTTGGGCCCTGCTGAGTGGGCTTGGCCTCTGGTGGGTTCATATGTCCAAATTTGGTTCAAATCCTGCATTCAAATAGAACTCTATGGACATTTGGAATTTGGTTAGTTTGAAACCTATTTGACTACATTTCATGCCTTTTTAGTGGACTTTAGGGTCAAATGTTGATGGTAAAACAGGTGTTTAAGGACCGTCAACAAAGGCCACACTGAGCGAGCCATGGCGAGTATAGGGCGGCACCGTCCAAAAATGACGGGGAAGGCAGAAGGGACACCAGCGCGTCCGAGTCATGGGCGGGGTGGACAGAACGCGCGGGCATAAGAGGAAGGAGGGAGCAGATTATATCGGATGCGATCATACCAGCACTAAAACACCGGATCCCATCAGAACTCCGAAGTTAAGCGTGCTTGGGCGAGAGTAGTACTAGGATAGGTGACCTCCTGGAAAGTCCTCGTGTTGCATTCCCTTTTTTGTTTTTTTAAAGAAAAAATAGTTTTTGTCGTCCCTTCGTTATAGTTTCTTGGACTGTTCGGGACGGCAAGCGTACCGCGTCGGTTCACATACCGCGACATCCGCGGTCAAACGATACATTTTGCGCCGTACGACGCGGGGAATGAATCGAGACCAAAAAGAAAACAAGGCCACACTGAGCGGGCCATGGCGAGTATAGGGCGGCACCGTCCAAAAATGACGGGGAAGGCGGAAGGGACACCGGCGCGTCCGAGTCATGGGCGGGCCGGACAGAACGCGCGGGCATAAGAGGAAGGAGGGAGCAGATTATGTCGGATGCGATCATACCAGCACTAAAGCACCGGATCCCATCAGAACTCTAAAGTTAAGATTGCTTGGGCGAGAGTAGTACTAGGATGGGTGACCTCCTGGGAAATCCTCGTGTTGCATTCCTGTAACACCCCAGTTTTTTAAATAAATAAAATAAATTAAAATTTAATAAAGAAATGGCCAAAATCTTAGATGGAGGAAAATTCTAATCAGATGTTTGATGCATTCATGCCGTTGCACAATTTTATTGGGTGAAATTTTTTTTATTAAACCCGTAGGGCGAATCGCTTTTCTTCTATTTAAGAAATAAATAAAAAATTTATGAAAAGTTTTATAAAATCAAACTCAAATTTTGTTTTCAAAACCTAGGTATAATATTTCTAAAAGTTTTAAAAAGTTGTTTGATTTCAAAACTGATTTCAAATTGTTTTTCAAATGATTTGCAAAAAGATTTTGTGAAGAAAATAAAATAAAAAGGAAAAGACCTTTGGCTTGGGCCTCAACCCCTCCCCATTCTCCTTCCGGCCCGCCTCCCTCTCCCTCATTATTTTTCTTCTCGCAGCCCAACCACCGGCCCACCCTTTCCCCTCCTTTCTCTTTCTTCCGCGCCGGCCCGCGTCCCTCCCCCTTTCTCTCCTCGTTTTGGCACAGCTCACAGCGGCCCACGCGCCCCGCCGAAACCCTCTCCCTCCCGCCTTGGGCCAGAGCCTAGCACAGACTCCCCGCTCCCAAGCCCTCTCCACGGCCCAGCTAGCGCCGCACCGTGCGGCCTGGTTCTCCCCGCGCTCTCTCCTTTCGCTCTCACTGCTGAGCGGACCCCGCGTCCTCGCTCACTGACGAGTGGGTCCTACCTGTCGGATCTATCCGCCCCCGCGCACGCCACCCCTCCCAACAGATGGCAACAGCCATCAACGCTCCCAACTCCTTTCCCCGATCCCTCCGGCTCTCTCTCCCACTCGATCGGATCTCGTCGCCGCCCTTCCCTCTGCCTACAAAGAGCACTCCTCGCACCCTAGCTCCCCCTTTCATTACTTCCAAGCCGCCACCACCGAGTTCTGTCATTGCCAAGCTCGGCAACAGCTCCACCCCTTCCCGAGAAGCCCTCATCGCCTTCCCCTTCGCGCACCATCGCACCCGTGGAGACGCGTCGCGTCCGGGGAACTCCTTCCTGGTGAAATCCGCGCCCGGGAACGTCACCAGCGGGTCACGCCGGAGCAACCGAGTGCTGTCGTCCGCCATCACCGCAAATACTCCCTCTCCGGCCCCTGATCGGCGACAAGAACCCCACCATCGTGTTCGAGGTGATCTCCACTCTCCTTCCCACCCTTTCCCGAGGTCTCTAACGGCCTGTAGCGTGTTTCCGAGGTCCACCGTCCATGGCGCCGCCGCCTGGAGTCATGGCGCCGCCGTGTCTATGGCGTCGGTGGCGAGTGTATTCCCTCCCCTCTCTGTCTCCCGTCCGATCATGCTTCGGTGGCCAGGATTAGATCCCACTTGACGAACCGGTATACACCGACTACACTGCACTGTGAACTGGGCTCACCTGGCCACGCCAGCCAATCCACCGCACGGCGTGGTACACCGCGCCAACAGGCTCACGCCACGTGGCGTCCACGTCGACCACAACCGAGTCAGCGCCGGCGGCCACACTCTCTCCCCTTCCCCAGATCACAATCGTCCATTGTGAGATCAACGGACGACAATAGATCATACCCCTTCGCCGGTAAGTTTTCCTTAAGAGCCCCTTCCTTCTTAGGAAAACAACCCGCAGTCCAACATTCCTATTTCCTGAGTTTGGAGAATCTTGCAAACCAGCCCCTCATCTTCTGAGAAAATGAGGCGCGATCCTCGGGACTGCTGCACACGTCCGCCGCCCCGTTAGCGCCTCATCGGTGCCAGCTGTCGCCACACAGACGGCCACGTGGCGCCACGTCACCGACACACCTGCAGCCGCACAACGCCCTGGCATTTTTGCAAAAGGACCCCTGTACTTTTCGTTGAATCAACCCGCCATCCATATGAACTATTCTCTGAGTCTGGTGAAACTTCTGGTTTAGCCCTTGTTCTTCCGAGGAAACGAGGCCCGGTCCAGTTCCTTTTTAATTTCAGTTTTTATGTATTTCAAACGCGAAAAACAAGTTCCAGCTATTTACAGATTTGCCACACAACTTCAAAAGCCCATAACTTTTGCGTTTTAAGTCCGATTTGACCCGTTCAAGTCGTGTTAGATTTGTCTCGTCGAGCTCTATGTTGGTAGTTCTTAGCTTCACTAAAGATAGAGCTAGGCAACTATCCCCGGTAATGGCCCAGAAATGCTTGTTGACACTAGCTAACGTCGTTACTAGGAGTAGACTATGGAATCTATTCCCGGCAACGGTGTCAGAAGTGCTTGTAGCAAGTCCGGTCACTATACCTAAAGGAATGAAGCTAAAGCAGCTATCTACTAATGTCAAATGGGGTTGTCAATCCCAACACTAGTAGGAGCTAGCTAGAGAGAATGCAATCTACCAGGAGGAGATTCTGCAAGCGCACAGAACTATCGTAGTAGCACTTCGCCTGGGAGTACCAGGTGTCGATTTATTTGATCCCAAGGGAAGGCTAGGGTGGTGTATGAGTCGAGTCAAGGAGGGGATGAGAGTCGAAGAAAAGAGAAAAGGGAAAAAGAAGAGAAGGGAAGAGAGGGGATGAAAGGCTAGAAAGAATATATGGGTGGATAGGTAAGGATGAAATGGATGCTAAGGTAAGGTGGATAACTAGATAGATAGATAGAATGGGATAACTAAGGATAACTAACTAATAATTAATAACTACTCATAGATAACCACGAAGCAAGATAACTACGAAGCAAGACAGGCAAATGTCAATAAAGCAACAGAGTTAAGTAAAGTTTTATTCCTATCTTATCAAGTATCGAGGCGTACTAGCCTTTACCACTGACTTAGGTTGAACGCTAGTGTTGATGGTCCTCAAACACCTATTTTACCATCAACAATTGACCCTAAAGTCCACCAAAAAGGCATGAAATGTTGTCAAATAGGTTTCAAACTAACCAAATTCCACATGTCCATAGATTTTTATTTGAATGCAGGATTTGGACCAAATTTGAAGAATGAACCCACCAGGAGACGAGCCCACTCACCAGGACCCATTTGGGCCCTAGTGGGGTGGCGCCCGCCACCCGTAGGTGGCGCCCGCCACAAGGGTGAAGCCCACATTCCCCCCTGCCACGTCACTGATCCGTGTGACCACCCCAAGGCCAAATCTTGGCCCTTGGTCACTAGGTCAGTGGCATCGGACGGCTCAGGAGGGAGTGGTGTGGATCAAGACCGAATGGCGGTTACTCAGTGTTGGTATAAATTAACGCACACTATACTTTATCCGCAAGCGCACATATAATATCTACCGATGTAGCACTTCACCGGAGTAACCCAGTTTTAATATCGAACCCAAAGGAACGGATAGTGATAAGTCTCAAAGTCTAACCCCTGAGTAGCTAACAAGGACGGAGAATCTAGAAGCATAGAGGGGATCACTAAGGCTATCTAATTCCAATTTAAGAGTGATATGTTTATATTATTCTTAGTGGGGAAGTTGCCATAAAAGGTCACAAACAGAGTATGAGTCTTTTATGCAAATGTATAATCCTACCGAGCCTACACACGGGTAAGTGGACTATAGAAGAATCAGCAAGGCTATAAGAGTCACCCTTGCGAACAACCACTACTACCGGCGTTATAGGAGGCATATATGAGCTATCAAGTCTAAGCACCACGCTTACACTATCCAACTACTCTAACTCTAGAATGACTAGAATTAAAGTACTCAAAAGAGAGTCATAAATCTTCAAGAATAATAAGAACAATAGCTCAAACTTAAATATAGACGTTGATTACCGAAACAATCACTGAAGTTGATGATGAACTTGAATCCATAGGTACAAGATGAAGAAGTGGATCCGACAGGCCGGAGCTCCTTCTTGATCTCTTCCTCTCTCTCTCTCTCTTCTAGTTCTAATATAAGACTAGGTTCTAAACCTAAACTAGAGGGGTAACTAGTCTTCTACTTGATAGCTGACTCTAGATTACAACTAGATGAACTAGATCCAATTCTAGATGAACTAGAAGAGATTCATCTAGAGGGACCTCTACTTCTACATTGGAACCCTAGTTTCTGATGTGGAGATGAATAATGAAGATGGAGATGCCTGGAGAGGGGGGTCTGGGGCTGCTTATATAGCCCTGAGGGATCAACCGCGGCCATTAGATCAAACCGACTTAAGGTACGGCTAAGATGCATCCTAGAGGTCGGTGGAGGAAGCTTGCAGAAGACGGAGACCAGCAGGCCCAGGGGGGACCGACCGGTGGGTCCAGGGGACCGGTCGGTCCCACCTGGAGGTGGACCGCGGTGCCCTTTCTCGTGGTGTCTCTATGTGTTCTCTGGAGTCTTCTAGAAGTATCCCGACGTGGCGGTTGCGTTATCTCCCGACGGTTTCCTTCTATGGGAAGCTATCGGTGCCGATTTCCTGGTTTAGTCCCTGCAGAATCATAACTCACCAAAACTCATGGAATATTGTCAATTAAAACCCTAAACCTTTGTTGGTGATTGATTTCATGCCCTTTTCATATTTATTTATCCTTTAATTTTGATAGATAACCAGTGTCAACAATTCCCCCAAGCTTACCTTTTGCTAGTCCCTTAGCAAAACCAAAACTTAACAATGGATCAGGAGTTGCTACTATATCTTCACTTCCAACAAGTATACCTGCCGTTAAACAAAAATTCTCCGAAACATATCATGTTATTCTTCATGGGGCTTATTACTCTTACCTTAGATCTTAAATAATTGAGAGATTGAACAATCAAATCAAGCACTATGTCTCTAGTTCTTTCACTTCACCTTTATCCCGGAGTTTTAATTAATTTTCAAAAGCATTAATACATATGTTGTTAAACAATGGATCCAAAGAGAAAGTCATCCAACCATTGAATCAAGAAGTGCATGTGTATGGAAAAATGGAGTCAGATGCTCTTTTGAATATATTCACTCTCTTCTGTTCATCAGAGACATATGGCTATCAGGCTAATTCTACTATCGGGCACGTGCCCATTTTTTTTCTGACATTTTTTTTATTTCTTTCGTGGTTCCTGACACTTGTCCCTTTTTATTTCCTCGGGATCTATATTTTTGAGGTTTCAGACTCTTGTCCCTTTTTATTTCCTCGGATCTTTTTTTCTTTTCTCTCTTTTTTTCTTTTTTTTAATAGCCATATGCTTCCAACAAACTTCTGAGAGGGTAGCAACAGATAATTATGAGCATTTATGCGGAAGATGGATGAAATGTGTAAGTGATCTCAATTCAATAGCAAGATAACATCTCACAGGGTCACAAAGCTTAATTTAACTCAATGCAATTATTAGTCATATTCATATTTAGAAATCTCCGGAACTTTAGTGTTGTTTAGAACAAGATAATAGCAGCTTAGATCATCACATGACATATCCCACTTACCTAGACCTTAGATTAAGTATTTGTCATCCATGTATTTAATTTTATTTTAAGGCATCATTATTAATTAGGAGAACTCATGCTTTGAAGGCTAGGTACTTGAAACAAATTAGATAGAGCAACTATTCATCATTTCGATGCAAAAGATTAGAGAGAGACGGTTCTTCTGTGATCATCAACTTCTTAAAACAAACTAGACAGACTATTTTATTTATTTAATCTAACACATTTTAAGATAAAAGCTAATAATAGTAGTAGTAGTAATAAAGACATACCTGAATCGCGAAGATAACGGAGGTGCGTCTCCCCCAAGCTGGTTCCCTTAATAGCGTTGAGCCTTCATGTGCCCATATATTTTTGTCTCTTTTTTAATTAATGGTGAGCCTTCATGTGCCCACATATTTTTGTTCTTTTCTTTTTAAGGGTGAGCCTTCATGTGCTCACATATTTTTGGTGTTTTGAATTTGTTTGAAAAACTTAAGAGGATAGAGATACTTACGTGGATACATGGGGATGCCTTACCCCAAGCTGAATGTTGACGTAGTCGTTCGATCTTGCAATGGAGCAGACTGGCAGTGGATATGACCTTCCTCTATCAGAGCTTTGATTGATGTTGATGTTTGTTGAGACAGTGCTCCAACAGTAGATGGAGCATTCACTTGCTCGTCAGCTTTTCTTGGCCTTTTAAATCCTGTGAAACTCAAATAGACAACAAAACTTGTGGAACGGATTAAGCATTAGCGGTTGGCCACTCAAGCCATAGTTGTCTAGAATTTCAGTAAGATCTCTTTCTCAATATTTTTGTATTTTAATATTTTTTATGATGCAAGAGAGAATGCAACACGATGAATGCATGCATATTTATTATTATTATTATTATGCCACCACGGTGAATATCCTTGCGAGTTTTTAGACACCATAGAATTATTCACATGGGGCTTTATGGTTTATGATGTAGTGTAATATTTTTATTTTATTTTCTAATTAAAATGTTTTTGAATTAAATATGATGATGCGATAAATGACTAAGAATTAAATATGAGAAATATGTAGAAAAGTAAATATGAGGATAACTACCGGTTTTTTACCTTTTGGTGAAGGTTCGTATATTTAGGTCCAACGAACCGGACCTTCCCTTGGTTCAGACCTCCCAAGGTATACCAGACGTTTGGAAAGTTGTTATTGATTGTACCTCTGAGGTGCAGACTTTTTCTTTCATACTTTCTTGGTCTGAGTCTTCACTTCCTGTGGTTCACTGTCTAGAGGTTTCTCTCCTTTCTTTTCTGGGACAGTGTCGATAGCTTCTTCTTGATGATTGGCCTCTCTATTCTTGATAGTTTGTCTTCTTTGGCTTTGAGAGCGGCGTCTTTCACTTCTATTCTTCTTCGGTGTTTCATTGGGCATGTAGCTGATGAAGTTGCATCGTGCCTTTTCTCCAGGAAAGTGAAAAATGGATTTCCTCTTGTAGATGATTGTACTTGTAGCGTAGAGGAATGGTCTTCCTAGGATGAGGTGGACATCATCGTCTTCTTATGTCGAGGAACAAGAAGTCTGTGGGGATTTCATGACCTCTAATTCTGACTACGACGTCCTCCATCATTCCTTCTTGTTTATGCCTCATGATATGGTGTCACTCATGTCATTTGTTCGTCCAGCAATTTGAAGTGAAGCGTTAATTATGGACGTTGGCAGCATCTTGCTCAGTGTGCATGTTCTTGTAGATCTAGGACCTTCACTCTGTAGAATTTGGGAGTGACAAACTTCTCCATGTTTTGCTCAAGAGTGTGTCCTTGAAATGTTACTTTGTGATTGAAGCGTGATGTGTCGAACCACCTTGTGGAAGCTTCTCTTGTCTAGCTGGTTGTTGTTTTATGAATGGCTTGTCTTCTCTTGTTTGTCTCACAGTGTGCTTGAGAGGAGGAAGATCACAGTGGAATCATCTTTATAGGTATCGACCTTCCTTCTCTTGTGTCGACTTATCAGTGAAGGCGCATTAATCTTCGAGTATGCTGACTAGGATCCCCTCTCTTTCTTGTATTAATTCTGTACTATGAGGATGTCGGGACAGTTCCGCATTCTTCTCTTGTCAACCTTTCTTGTTTTTCTTTAATCATTGGGTTGACAAGAGACTTGAAATTAGAGCTGCTACTCGAGTGCCTTTATGATAGTCTTTTGTCTTGTAATGTCACAACTGAGACTTGTCCTCTCAACAGTGTCTAGATGATGGAGATCTTATCAACTGTTCTTCTTGATTTGCTAACTTAGGTAATCTCTTCATCTTCTAACTCTTGTGGTGCAGTGGCTTCATCCTTCATGATGCCCTCCTTAATTCTTGGTAGTTGGTTCTCCCTTCGAGGTCTTCTCTTGGTTCTCTTTGGCTGCTCATAAGTAATATAGATGTTGAAGATGCAGCGAAAGATCCAAAAGTTGACTCCTCCAGAATCGGCGAAGATGATAACATTGATGGTGTTCAAGAACGATCTTCTAAGAATGAGTGGTGGATCATATTTTTCTTCTTGACTGGGACAACATCTAGTGGTTTGTATGGATCAAAGTGGTGGATAGGAGATCAATATGTCTTGAAGTGGTTTTCTCCTTCCTCCCTTTGATTGTGAAACACATCTAGACAACGGAATTGTCTCTCCCAGGCTGGCTTGTGATGTAGATGGACTCCCAACAGCATGTTCATGTGTTTGACTTGTAGATCTTGCTATTGTTGTAGTGGTACCATCTTGTCTCCCAAGCTAGCTCTTGATTAGAAAAGAGGATAACTTCCCACTTCTTGTCTTGATGTCTTGGACAATGATGATTGCAGGCATAGGTTGTCTCATACGATGTAAGTTGCATCCTGTTGTCATCAGCGCCCAAGCAAGACTCAAAGCTAGGCTAGCACCATTTGTGATCTGAGAGTAGGTTTGTGTGTCTATGGTTTGGGTTTTGGATCTTCAATGTTCAGACCAAACCATGGATGAACAAAATCTCTCTCCTGTGTAATGTTAGTGGGCATATACCCGAAGGATTGCAAGAATTTGAAGCATGGGTTATTATCCACAACTTATGTATTTTGCATCTATGCTAATAAGGAGATGTTTTTAGGATTATTTTAGCATAGACTAGTATGTTATGTGTTGGCTGCACTTTAACATGATTCAAGGCAAAAGATAACTTGCAGTAGAAGACAAAATAAATAAACTTTGATACTCATAGTTCTTTCATCCAGGATGAATGAGCTGAGTCTTCATTGTGCAAGAGTTGTTGAAGTTCATTATACGCCTTGCTTCATCTCCAGTGTGAGTTCATCTCTGGACTTTCCCAAATTGATGTTGAAAGTTTGCCTGCAGGGGTTAGTCCAACAAAATATCCAACATCCACTATAGCATACTGTCGCCTCAAAAATCAACCTAGACACCATGTCTAATTTGATCTTGGAAGGCATTTTAACTTAATTGCTTAAATTAAAAGCCTTTTAAAGCAAGATCACCACTCCTAAACTAGGCACCATGCTTAATTTAAGAGATGTATGAAAGTACTCCAAACCTAAACATATAATATAGCGAATGAGGGTAGCATGAAAGTATTATAGAGATTTATTCAGATGGTGATGAAAGAGCATGATTAGTATATGAGCATATCTTAAAGGTAGGGATAACCAACATAGCAACACGGCAAGAGATGCTCTTAGAAAGTCTATTCCCCAAGCTTGGATTTTGCACAAATCAAGATTGGATGAATGTAATTCAATGTTGCATGATGATTGGTGGGACATACCTTGTGTTTGTTGTTCCTTCGTTCTTTTCTGCTCCAGATCTGGAAAGGTTAGTGACAAGAATACACGAAGGAATATTTTCATAATTTTATTTCTATGCTCATTACAAGGACAGTGCAGCAGAGAGGTAGGCATAGCTCATAACCAGGTATTATGATGGGGTATAAGGATTCTACTGGTTATAGCTTGCTCATGGGGTAGTGATAGATAAGAGTGCAATTCAAAAAACAACATTCATAAGAATGAAAACAAAAATAATGAAAAGACTGGGACAAAAACGAAAAAGATAAAAGTATGATTACAAGGTTAAACTTAAGACGTAAAATGATCTACCGTTCCCCGGCAACGGCGCCAGAAATGCTTGTTGGTATAAATTAACGCACACTCTACTTTATCCACAAGCGCACAGATAAGATCTACCGATGTAGCACTTCACCGGAGTAACCTAGTTTTAATATCGAACCCAAAGGAACGGATAGTGATAAGTCTCAAAGTCTAACCCCTGAGTAGCTAACAAGGACGGAGAATCTAGAAGCATAGAGGGGATCACTAAGGCTATCTAATTCCAATTTAAGAGTGATATGTTTATATTATTCTTAGTGGGGAAGTTGCCATAAAAGGTCACAAACAGAGTATGAGTCTTTTATGCAAATGTATAATCCTACCGAGCCTACACACGGGTAAGTGGACTATAGAAGAATCAACAAGGCTATAAGAGTCACCCTTGCGAACAACCACTACTACCGGCGTTAAAGGAGGCATATATGAGCTATCAAGTCTAAGCACCACGCTTACACTATCCAACTACTCTAACTCTAGAATGACTAGAATTAAAGTACTCAAAAGCGAGTCATAAATCTTCAAGAATAATAAGAACAATAGCTCCAACTTAAATATAGACGTTGATTACCGAAACAATCGCTGAAGTTGATGATGAACTTGAATCCACAGGTACAAGATGAAGAAGTGGATCCGACAGGCCGGAGCTCCTTCTTGATCTCTTCCTCTCTCTCTCTCTCTTCTAGTTCTAATATAAGACTAGGTTCTAAACCTAAACTAGAGGGGTAACTAGTCTTCTACTTGATAGTTGGCTCTTGATTACAACTAGATGAACTAGATCCAATTCTAGATGAACTAGAAGAGATTCATCTAGAGGGACCTCTACTTCTACATTGGAACCCTAGTTTCTGATGTGGAGATGAATAATGAAGATGGAGATGCCTGAAGAGGGGGGTCTGGGGCTGCTTATATAGCCCTGAGGGATCAACCGCGGCCGTTAGATCAAACCGACTTAAGGTACGGCTAAGATGCATCCTAGAGGTCGGTGGAGGAAGCTTGCAGAAGACGGAGACCTGCGGGCCTAGGGGGGGACCAACCGGTGGGTCCAGGGCACCGGTCGGTCCCACCTGGAGGTGGACCGCGGTGCCCTTTCTCGTGGTGTCTCTATGTGTTCTCTGGAGTCTTCTAGAAGTATCCCGACGTGGCGGTTGCGTTATCTCCCGACGGTTTCCTTCTATGGGAAGCTATCGGTGCCGATTTCCTGGTTTAGTCCCTGCAGAATCATAACTCACCAAAACTCATGGAATTTTGTCAATTAAAACCATAAACCTTTGTTGGTGATTGATTTCATGCCCTTTTCATATTTATTAATCCTTTAATTTTGATAAATAACTAGTGTCAACACTCAGACATGCAACCGACCTAACCACCGCCTCTCTGGAGCTGCTGGATGCCGTTGAAGCAAAGGCGGTGCATCCAACGGTGATGGGGGTGGCGGCCGCCACCTAGGGCTGGCGCCCGCCACCTAGGTCTGGCGCCCGCCACTAGGGTTCGCCCTAGGTCGGTTGGCTGCCCCCTATAAGTACCCCCCTCACTCCTCAAGACTATAAATACCCCCCTGAGGCATCACTTCATATAACACCAACACACAAGCAAGAGAAGCAAGGATGGAAAGAAAGCAAGGCTAGAGCCAGAGAGCTAATAGCTTAGGGTTTAGCCAAGCTTAGGCAAGTAGGTAGCTAGTAGAGCAAGGCATCTTTGCCCTCGCGGAAGCGCTGCTCAAGGCTTAGCTCAAGAGTAGAGGCGTGCGAGTGATCGGTCCTGGAGTCGGAAAGAGTCTTCATTCATCTCCAGTTCAGGTTTTGCTCTTGTTACTCAAGCACTTTACTATATTCTAGTTCATCATTTCAAGTATTACTTTATTCTACTTATCAGTATTGAGTGGTATACTTGATTGATTGCTTGAGTGCCTAGCTATCTTACAGATCAATTCACTTAGCCATAGTAGTTAATCTCTAGTGAGCTTAGTGTTTGATCTTTGCCAATAGGTTGCTTAGTTAGTTTAGTGTTTATCTTATTAAGTCAAGTATTTGCTCTGACGTCCGCAAGGGTGTCTCTATTCAAAGCTAGGGTAGAGATAGTTAGAATATAATTAAGCGTGGTGCTTAGTTATAGACTTACCTTCAGATACGGCTGGACCCCCGGATAGCTGTGGTAGCAAGCAGGTGGTGACAGCCCTGTGCGCCTTGAATTCCACCACGTAGTTGGCCCAGTTTAACAGTAAGGCTCGTTGTGCTAGCGTTCATCCTAAGTCAGTGGTAAAGGCTAGTACGCCTCGATACTTGATAAGATAGGAATAAAACTTTACTCAACTTGGTTGCTTTATTGACATTTGCCTATCTTGCTTCGTAGTTATCTTGCTTTGTGGTTATCTAGGAGTAGTTATTAGTTAGTAGTTAGTTATCATTAGTTATCCTTAGTTATCCCATTCTATCTATCTATCTAGTTATCCACCTTACCTATCCACCCATATATTCTTTCTAGCCTTTCATCTCCTCTCTTCTCCCCTTTTCCTTTTTCTTATTTCTTCGACTCTCATCCCCTCCTTTACTCGACTCATACACCACCCTAGCCTTCCTTTGGGATCAAATAAATCAACACCTGGTACTCCCAAGGAAGTGCTACTATGATAGTTCTGTGCGCTTGCAGAATCTCCTCCAGGTAGATTGCATTCTCGCTAGCTAGCTCCTACTAGTGTCGGGATTGACAACCCAATTTGGCATTAGTAGATAGCTGCTTTAGCTTCACTCCTTTAGGTATAGTGACTGGACTTGCTTCAAGCATTTCTGGCGCCGTTGCCAGGGATAGACCCCATAGTCTATTCCTAGTCACGACGTTGGCAAGTGTCAACAAGCATTTCTGGACCGTTACCGGGGATAGTGCCTAGCTCTATCTTTAGTGAAGTTAAGAACTACCAACAAGCATTTCTGGCGCCGTTGCCGGGGAAGGCAATCGGTGTATCGGTTGAGTCCATGTCGGATTTATCTTCGCTTAAGCTCCCGCTTAGCGAATCCCATCTTACCCCATTCTTTCTTTCCTTAGTCCTTCTTATCTTTTTCCTTCATCTTCTTCAACTTCTTTCTTTCTTATCTCGTTCTATCTTCACGATGGCCAACATGACCATTCGTGAATTTCTGCTCCTTCTGCCGCTAATGTAGCGATAGGACCAGACGTGATCGATGCCAACCTCAATTTTGAGTTGAAACCGGCTCTGATCACAATGGTCCAAGCTAGCCCGTTCTGTGGCAAGGCTCATGAGGATGCCAATGCTCACCTCCAACAATTTTTGGAGATTTGCGGCACCTTCACCATTAAGGGGATAACCCAAGAAGCCATCCGTCTTCATCTCTTTCCTTTCTCTTTGCTAGGAAAAGCGAAGCAATGGTTCTATACCGATCGCAACGCTGTAGACACATTGGACAAATGTTCCAATGCTTTTCTCGCCAAATTCTTTCCGATGGGCAAGACGAATGCTCTTCGCAACAAAATCTCCAGCTTTACGCAACAAGCCGAGGAATCTATTCCCGAGGCTTGGGAGAGAATGCAAGAGTACGTCGCTGCTTGTCCGCGCCATGGTATGGAGGACTGGCTATTGATCCAGAACTTCTACCATGGCCTAACCCCACTCTCTAGAAGCCATTTGGATGCCGCCGCCGGCGGTGCATTCTTTTCTCTGAATGTTGCAGATGCTAAGGCTCTCATAGAGAAGATGGTGTCGAACCAAGGATGGAATGACGAGAGACTGCAGCCCCGTAAGCGAGGTATACATTCCCTTAAGGACAGCTGTGAGAAGATGAACCAACAAGAGAGTGTCCAATCTCTGGAATCCTACATGACCTGTGAAGTCTGTGGAGAAACCGGACATTCTGGGAACCACTGCCCCGAGTTACATGAAGATTTGAACTTCATCAACAACAACAACAACGGTTTCCGTCAACAGAATCAAGGATGGAATCAACCTGCAAACTCTCAAGGTAATAATTCATTCCCCCGCTCTAATTTTCAGAATTCTGATAGTTTCTCATTCTTGAAAAATTTAGTTTACTCACAAGGTAGAACTACTGATTTCTTGAATAAGAGATTAATGTCGAATGATAAAACCCTTGACAATATAAATGCTAAATTGGAAGATTTCTCATCTGCTCTGAAAAATCAATTAAGCTTTAATAAGATGTTAGAAACCCAATTAGCTCAACTTGCTGCTATCATACCATCTTTTGAATCTGGCAAAATTCCTGCTAAACCTGACATGGAAACTGCAAATATGGTTGAAATAAAGTATTTTAACTATTATGAAGATCAAACCATGACTGTTAAAAAGGGTGATCCTGGTAGTCCCATAATTAGATGCTCAATCTTTGGTGAAGTCTTTAAAAATGCCATGTGTGATTTAGGATCGAGTGTGAACATTATTTCTAAGGATTTCTATGAAAACTCGTTCTTTCCACCCATGTCATCCACATATGCCTATATTGTGCTAACTGATCAATCCACTTGCTATATAGAAGGAATAGTCAATGATTTACCTGTTCATATTAGAGGTTCATATGTTCCTGTTGATTTCATGATACTAGATATGGGAAATAGGAAAGATGTGCCTCTAATCTTAGGTAGACCCTTCTTGAACACTATTGATGCTTGCATATATGTGGGGAGTGGTAAAATGCAAATGACATTAGGAGGGAGGAAGGAAATATTCTCTTTTTCCCATGGTCCCGCATATGCCACTAACATGCAGGTAGCAAAACCCGTTCGTACCAAGAAGAGGCGCCCAAGAACAAGGTGGAACATAAAGGAAGAACCACCTTCTCCTGAGTTGTGTAATTCACATGACAAAGGAGAGGTGCCAAAAGAAGAAGAACCCGATGAAGTACTTAAGGAAGAAGCACCCAAGGAAGAAGATCCACCCGATAAGGATGAAACTCCATGGACCTATGGTATGGTTTTACTTTTAATTTTTCCCTTCAATTTTCCCTTTTTCGAATAAATAACATATGTCATGCATGTAACTAAAAAAAATCAGTTATCATTAGTTATATGCATAGGTATATGTTAACTTAGTTAGAACAATAAAATATCATAATAGGATAGTTTCCCTTTTCACAACATTAGATAGTTTCCCTTTTAATAAAATGAGAACAAGAGCTCCGACTGAGAAGAAGAAGATCCTTCACCAAGCAAGAACCACCCCTATAAGTACCCCCCTTGGATGCCTCAGGGGGGTATTTATAGCCTTGTGGAGTGAGGGGGGTACTTATAGGGGGCAGCCAACCGACCTAGGGCGAACTCTAGTGGCGGGCGCCAGCCCTAGGTGGCGGCCGCCACCCCCATCACCGTTGGATGCACCGCCTTTGCTTCAACGGCATCTAGGAGCTCCAGAGAGGCAGTGGTTAGGTCGGTTGCATGTCTGAGTAACCGCCATTCGGTCTTGATCCACGCCACTCCCTCCTGAGCCGTCCGATGCCACTGACCTAGTGACCAAGGGCCAAGATTTGGCCTTGGGGTGGTCACACAGATCAGTGACGTGGCAGGGGGGAACGTGGGCTTCACCCTTGTGGCGGGCGCCACCTAGGGGTGGCGGGCGCCACCCCACTAGGGCCCAAATGGGTCCTAGTGAGTGGGCTCGTCTCCTGGTGGGTTCATTCTTCAAATTTGGTCCAAATCCTGCATTCAAATAAAAATCTATGGACATGTGGAATTTGGTTAGTTTGAAACCTATTTGACTACATTTCATGCCTTTTTGGTGGACTTTAGGGTAAATTGTTGATGGTAAAAACAGGTGTTTAAGGACCATCAACAAGCTCCCCCAAGCTAACCTGTTGCTCGTCCTCGAGCAACAATGCGGTTTAAGCATTGAGCATGAAATAGATAGCAACTTAAGATGTATGCAAGTGCATATTGTATAGTGAGAAATAACTTAGCATATATCATTAATCATAGCAATGTGGGGCTTATAGCTTTTCACTTCAAACATGCAAGAGTGAAATAAAGTAGTAGATAGGAAACTTTTATCTTGCTTAGGTTTGACTAGGATTTTGTCTGGAGGTTTTTCAAGGTTTTCAAAAGATAACAACTTGCTTAAGTCCTCCAAGATTCACTCAGTCACTCAATGGTGTTTAAATCCTAACTTAGGCCAAATTGTAGCCTCTCCTACATCTAAAGAATGATATGTGGAGTTATAGGAAGGCTAAGAACCATGAGCAAATTGCCTGATGTTTATTGCTAAGCTAGACACTCAGATCATAAGGAGCGGCAAATCATAAAAATTGATCAAGATGTGTGTTGACGCTGGTTATCTATCAAAATTAAAGGACAAATAAATATGAAAAGGGCAAGAATTTGATCACCAACAAAGGTTTAGGGTTTCAACTGACAATATTCCACGAGTTTTGGTGAGTTATGATTCTGCAGGGACTAAACCAGGAAATCGGCACCGATAGCTTCCCATAGAAGGAAACCGTCGGGAGATAACGCAACCGCCACGTCAGAATACTTCTAGAAGACTCCAGAGAACACATAGAGACACCACGAGAAAGGGCACCGCGGTCCACCTCCAGGTGGGATCGACCGGTCCCCTGGACCCACCGATCGGTCCCCCCCTGGGCCCGCTGGTCTCCGTCTTCTGCAAGCTTCCTCCACCGACCTCTAGGATGCATCTTAGCCATACCTTAAGTCGGTTTGATCCAACGGCCGCGGTTGATCCCTCAGGGCTATATAAGCAGCCCCAGACCCCCCTCTCCAGGCATCTCCATCTTCATTATTCATCTCCACATCAGAAACTAGGGTTTCAATTAGAAGTAGAGGTCCCTCTAGATGAATCTCTTCTAGTTCATCTAGAATTAGATCTAGTTCATCTAGATGTAATCAAGAGCCAGCTATCAAATAGAAGACTAGTTACCCCTCTAGTTTAGGTTTAGAACCTAGTCTTATATTAGAACTAGAAGAGAAAGAGAGAGAGGAAGAGATCAAGATGGAGCTCCGGCCTGTCGGATCCACTTCTTCATCTTGTACCTGTGGATTCAAGTTCATCATCAACTTCAGTGATTGTTTCGGTAATCAACATCTATATTTAAGTTTGAGCTATTGTTCTTATTATTCTTAAAGATTTATGACTCTCTTTTGAGTACTTTAATTCTAGTCATTCTAGAGTTAGAGTAGTTGGATAGTGTAAGCGTGGTGCTTAGACTTGATAGCTCATATATGCCTCCTATAACGCCGGTAGTAGTGGTTGTTCGCAAGGGTGACTCTTATAGCCTTGTTGATTCTTCTATAGTCCACTTACCCGTGTGTAGGCTCGGTAGGATTATATGTTTGTGACCTTTTATGGCAACTTCCCCACTAAGAATAATATAAACATATCACTCTTAAATTGGAATTAGACAGCCTTAGTGATCCCCTCTATACTTCTAGATTCTCCGTCCTTGTTAGCTACTCAGGGGTTAGACTTGAGACTTTACACTATCTGTTCCTTTGGGTTCGATATTAAAACTGGGTTACTCTGGTGAAGTGCTACATCGGTAGATGTTATCTGTGCGCTTGCGGATAAAGTAGAGTGTGCGTTAATTTATACCAACCAGCATTTCTGGCGCCGTTGCCGAGGAATGGTAGATCAACTTAAGTCTTAGTTTAACCTTAATCATACTTTTATCTTTTCTTTTTTTGTCCCAGTCTTTTCATCATTTTTGTTTTCATTCTTATGAATGTTATTTTTGAATTCCACTCTTATCTATCACTACCCCATGAGCAAGCTATAACCAGTAGAATCCTTATACCCCATCTAAATACCTGGTTATGAGCTATGCCTACCTCTCTGCTGCACTGTCCTTGTAATGAGCATAGAAATAAAATTATGAAAATATTCCTTTGGGTATTCTTGTCACTAACCTTTCCAGATCTGGAGCAGAAAAGAACGAAGGAACAACAAACACAAGGTATGTCCCACCAATCATCATGCAACATTGAATTACATTCATCCAATCTTGATTTGTGCAAAATCCAAGCTTGGGGAATAGACTTTCTAAGAGCATCTCTTGCCGTGTTGCTATGTTGGTTATCCCTACCTTTAAGATATGCTCATATACTAATCATGCTCTTTCATCACCATCTGAATAAATCTCTATAATGCTTTCATGCTACCCTCATTCGCTATATTATATGTTTAGGTTTGGAGTACTTTCATACATCTCTTAAATTAAGCATGGTGCCTAGTTTAGGAGTGGTGATCTTGCTTTCAAAGGCTTTTAATTTAAGCAATTAAGTTAAAATGCCTTCCTAGATCAAATTAGACATGGTGTCTAGGTTGATTTCTGAACTGATAGTATGCTATAGTAGATATTGGATATTTTGGACTAACCCCTGCAGAAAAACTTTCAATATCAATTTGGGAAAGTCCGGAGATGAACTCACACTGGAGATGAAGCAAGGCGTACACATGAACTTCAATAACTTTGCACAATGAAGACTCAGCTCATTCATCATGGATGAAAGAACTGTGAGTATCAAAGTTTATTTATTTTGTCTTCTACTACAAGTTATCTTTTGCCTTGAATCATGTAAAAGTGCAGCCAACAAATACTAGTCTATGCTAAAATAATCCTAAAAACATCTCCTTATTAGCATAGATGCAAAATACATATGTTGTGGACAACAACCCATGCTTCAAATTCTTGCAATCCTTCGGGTATATATCCACTAACGTTATGCAGAAGAGAGATTTTGTTCGTCCATGGTTTGGTCTGAACATTGAAGATCCAAAACCCAAACCATAGACACACAAACCTACTCTCAGATCACAAATGGTGCTAGCCTAGCTTTATGTCTTGCTTGGGCGCTGATGACAAACAGGATGCAATATGAGACAACCTATGCCTGCAACCATCATTGCCCAAGACATCAAGACAAGAAGTGGGAAGTTATCCTCTTTTCTAATCAAGAGCTAGCTTGGGAGATAAGATGGTACCACTACAACAATAGCAAGATCTACAAGTCAAACACATGAACATGTTGTTGGGAGTCCATCTACATCACAAGCCAGCCTGGGAGAGACAATTCCGTTGTCTAGATGTGTTTCACAATCAAAGGGAGGAAGGAGAAAACCACTTCAAGACATATTGATCTCCTACCCACCACTTTGATCAGTACAAACCACTAGATACTGCCCCAGTCAAGAAGAGAAGTATGATCCATCACTCATTCTTGGAAGATCGTTCTTGAACACCATCAATGTTATCATCTTTATCGGACCTGGAGAAGTCAACTTTTGGATCTTTCGCTACACCTTTAACATCTACATCACTTATGAGCAGCCAAAGAGAACCAAGAGAAGACGTCGAAGGGAGAGCCAACTGCCAAGAATTAAGGAGGGCATCATGAAGGATGAAGCCACTGCACCACAAGAGTTAGAAGATGGAGAGATAGTACCTGAGCTAGCAAATCAAGAAAAACAGCCGATAAGATCTCCATCATCTAGACACTGTTGAGAGAACAAGTCTCAGTTGTGACATTAAAAGACAAAGACTATCATAGAGGCACTCAGTAGCAGCTCTAAATTCAAGTCTCTTGCCAACCCAATGATTAAAGGAAAACAAGAAAGGTTGACAAGAGAAGAACGCGGAACTGTCCCTACATCCTCATAGTACAGAATTAATACAAGAAAGAGAGAGGATCCTAGTCAGCATACTCGAGGAACAATGCGCCTTCATTGATAAGTCAACACAAGAGAAGGAAGATCGATACCTCTAAAGATGATTCCACTGTGATCTTCCTCCTCTCAATCACACTGTGAGACAAACAAGAAAAGACAAGCCAGCTAGACAAGAGGAGCTTCCACAAGGTGGTTCAGCACAATCACTTTCCAATGACAAAGTAACATTTCAAGGTAAGTAACCATCACTTTAAAAGCTTCTTCTTGATTCTAGTATGAACATAAATAAAGAACTAAATATGTTTAAGTTGCACCTCACTTGATCCAACCTAATCAACTCAACATATTCAGTCCTTTGATCCTTGTTCATAGCTTTACTCTCTTGTATCTCACTGTCTTAACTAAATGAGCTAAAATGTTGTGCATCTAACCTTTGGAACATGATGAAAAGATCGACACTTTATGCATAGATTATCCTTCCTTGGGTTAAGTAATTTGATCTGTTAAATATTTTAAGATGCTACTTTTATGCTCATCCTCTGATCCTATCACTCATGTTAAGATTGAATAGAACACATAAACAACAAGTTTGTCTTGTGCAATGTGCCTAAGGTTAGGGAGGAATAAACAAAACTTTTGGTTCTGTTGGTGTTTTTCCACCAACAGAGCCCATGCACTTGATCTCTACCTTGTCTTTATGAGCAGGACACACTCTTGAGCAAACGTGGCAAAGTTTGTCACTCCCAAATTCTACAGAGTAAAGGTCCTAGATCTACAAGAACATGCACACTGAGCAAGATGCTACCAGCTTCCATAATTAACACTTCATTTCAAACTGCTGGATGAACGAAGAACATGAGTGGCACCATATCAAGAGGCTTAAACAAGAAGGAATGATGGAAGACATCGTAGTCAGAATTAGAGGTCATGAAGTCCCCACAGACTTCTTGATCCTTGACATGAGAAGACGATGATGTCCACCTCATCCTAGGAAGACCATTCCTCTACGCTACAAGTACAATCATTTACAAGAGGAAATCCATTTTCACTTTCCTGGATAAAAGGCACAATGCAACTTCATCAACTAAATGCCTAATGAAGCACCCAAGAAGAATAGAAGTGAAAGACGCCGCTCTCAAAGCCAAAGAAGACAACCTATCGAGAATAGAGAGGCCAATCACGAAAAAGAAGCTATCGGCACTGTCCCAGAAAAGAAAGGAGAAAAACCTCAAGACAGTGAACCACAGGAAGTGAAGACTCGGACCAAGAAAGTATGAAAGAAAATTCTGCACCTCAGAGGTACAATCAATAACATCTTTCCAACGTCTGACATGCCTTGGGAGGTCTGAACCAAGGGAAGGTCCGGTTCGTCGGACCTAAATATCCGAACCTTCACCAAAAGGTAAAAACCGGTAGTTATCCTCATATTTACTTTTCTACATATTTCTCATATTTAATTATTAGTCATTTATCACATCATCATATTTAATTCAAAAACATTTTAATTAGAAAATAAAATAAAAATATTACACTACATCATAAACCATAAAGCCCCATGTGAATAATTCTATGGTGTGTAAAAACTCGCAAGGATATTCACCGTGGTGGCATAAAAATAATAATTATAAATATGCATACATTTATCCTGTTTCATTTTTCTCTTGCATCGTAAAGATATTAAAATACTAAAATATTGAGAAAGAGATCTTACTGAAATTCTAGACAACTAAGGCTTAAGTGGCCAACCACTAACGCTTAATTTGTTCCACAAGTTTTGTTGTCTATTTGAGTTTCACAGGATTTGAAAGACCAAGAAAAGCTGACGAGCAAGTGAATGCTCCATCCACTGTTGGAGCACTGTCTCAACAAACATCAACATCAATCAAAGCTCTAATAGAGGGAGGACATATCCACTGCCAGTCTGCTACATTGCAAGATCGAACGACTATGTCAACATTCAGCTTGGGGGAAGGCACCCCCATGTATCCACGTAAGTATCTCTATCCTCTTAAGTTTTTCATTCTATAAATAAATTCAAAACACCAAAAATATGTGAGCACATGAAGGCTCACCCTTAAAAAGAAAAGAACAAAAAAATATGTGAGCACATGAAGGCTCAACACTATTAACAGCTTGGGGGAGACACACCCCTGTTATCTTCGCGATTCAGGTATGTCTTTGTTATTATTACTACTACTATTATTATTGGCTTTTATATTAAAGTGTGTTAGATTAAATAAATAAAATAGTGTGTTTTAAGAAGTAGATGACTAAAGAAGAACGCTCTCTCTCTAATCTTTTGTATGGAAATGATGAATAGTTGCTCTATCTAATTTCTTTCAAGTACCTAGTCTTCAAAGCATGAGTTCTCCTCCTTAATAATGATGCCTTAAATAAAATTAAATGCATGGTTGGCAAATACTTAATCTAAGGTCTAGGTAATTGGGATATAACATGTGATGATCTGAGCTGCCATTATCTTGTTCTAAACAACACTAAAGTTCCGGAGATTTCTAAATATGAATATGACTAATAATTGCATTGAGTTAAATTAAGCTTTGTTGACCCTATGAGTAGTTTATCATACCGTTGAATTGAGATCACTTACACATTTCATCCATCTTCCGCATAAATGCTCATAATTATCTGTTGCTATACTCTCTTAAGTTTGTTGGAAGCATGTGGCTATCATTAAAAAAAAAGAAAAAAAAGAGAGAAAGAACTGAGGAAATAAAAAGGGACAAGTGTCCGAAACCTCAAAAAGATAGATCCCGAGGAAATAAAAAGGGACAAGTGTCCGGAACCTCGAAGAAAAAAAAAGTCAGAAGAAAAAAAATGGGCACGTGCCCGACAGTAGAATTAGCCTGATAGCCATATGTCTCTGATAAATAGAAGAGAGTGAATATATTCAAAAGAGCATCCGACTCCATTTTTCCATACACATGCACTTCTTGATTCAATGGTTGGTTGACTTTCTCTTTGGATCCATTGTTTAATTTGACAACATATGTATTAATGCTTTTGAAAATTAAAACTCCGGGATAAAGGTGAAGTGAAAGAACTAGAGACATAGTGCTTGATTTGATCGTTCAATCTCTCAATTATTCAAGATCTAAGGTAAGAGTAATAAGCCCCATGAAGAATAACATGATATGTTTCGGAGAATTTTTGTTTAACGGCAGGTATACTTGTTGGAGATATTGTAGTAACTCCTGATCCATTGTTAAGTTTTGGTTTTGCTAAGGGACTAGCAAAGGGTAAGCTTGGGGGAATTGTTGACGCTGGTTATCTATCAAAATTAAAGGATAAATAAATATGAAAAGGGCAAGAATTTGATCACCAACAAAGGTTTAGGGTTTCAACTGACAATATTCCACGAGTTTTGGTGAGTTATGATTCTGCAGGGACTAAACCAGGAAATCGGCACCGATAGCTTCCCATAGAAGGAAACCGTCGGGAGATAACACAACCGCCACGTCGGAATACTTCTAGAAGACTCCAGAGAACACATAGAGACACCACGAGAAAGGGCACCGCGGTCCACCTCCAGGTGGGACCGACCGGTCCTCTAGACCCACCGGTCGGTCCCCCCTGGGCCCGCTATTCTCCGTCTTCTGCAAGCTTCCTCCACCGACCTCTAGGATGCATCTTAGCCATACCTTAAGTCGGTTTGATCCAACAGCCGCGGTTGATCCCTCAGGGCTATATAAGCAGCCCCAGACCCCCCCTCTCCAGGCATGTCCTTCTTCATTATTCATCTCCACATCAGAAACTAGGGTTTCAATTAGAAGTAGAGGTCCCTCTAGATGAATCTCTTCTAGTTCATCTAGAATTAGATCTAGTTCATCTAGTTGTAATCAAGAGCCAGCTATCAAGTAGAAGACTAGTTACCCCTCTAGTTTAGGTTTAGAACCTAGTCTTATATTAGAACTAAAAGAGAAAGAGAGAGAGGAAGAGATCAAGAAGGAGCTCCGGCCTGTCGGATCCACTTCTTCATCTTGTACCTGTGGATTCAAGTTCATCATCAACTTCAGTGATTGTTTCGGTAATCAACGTCTATATTTAAGTTTGAGCTATTGTTCTTATTATTCTTAAA